>APFE030930234.1:0-36438 GCA_000404065.3 Pinus taeda
TCTAGGGTTTTACTATGGAGAAAGGTGAAGGTTTCAATCATACCTATGGTGGTTTCCCCCTACCATGGGAGTCAAAGACAACTCAACAGGTCCAAGGCGTTGATAGGGACTCGATTGAAGCCTTCCCAGAAGGAATTCCAGGGTTTATGTGCCTCAAAGATGTTTCATGGAGCCAAATCATCTTGGACCTATACATGGGGATCAAGCTTATTCAGATCGGGGATTATTGTTGATGTTTTGCATTGTGTCAAAGGTGAGGGTTGATTTCAATGTAATTCTCGATGGGAAGAGTCCAAATCTCCCTACGACAGCATCAAAAAAGGTAGAGAGCATTCCCTCAACTGTGATTCTTTTGAAAATCATCAATCTTCACCTAGGTGGATGTAGGGATGGAGGCTTTGTGCAAACCTTGATAAAGGGTTCCATTGACAAGACTTCGAAGGCAGGAGGGGGAAGTGGGTTTGAGACTACAAAGCCCTTCTCAGTAGCTAAAAATGGGAAAAGTATTTCAACAAACAAAATTATTGTGGTTTCCTTGGAGAAAGGGTTGACGGAGGAGGGGAGTGAGGAAGAAGATAGGGGTGATAAAATTCAGGAGGGAGGAGATACAAATATTGGCATGGGAACACATACACAAGGGTGACAAGAAGGAGGTTAGAGGAAGACAAAAATAAAATTTAACAAGTCCAGGGAAAGAGTAAAGAGATTGGTCCTGGGAGAAGATGCGCGGGTGGAGGAAACCCTAGCAATGACAAATATAATCATTGTAGGGAAGGCCAGGGTTCGTTACTTTGAGTTTGAAATGTTGAAAAAATGGGTAACTTCATAATGGAGGAATATTCCAATGAGTGTGATAGAGATGGTAAAGATACCATAGGGTTGGTTCATGATGCGGTTTAAGAATGTTGAAGTGACTTCATGGGTGTTTAATAGGAATTAGAGCATTTATTTGAATCTAGGAATATTCAAAATATGGTCCCCCCTTTTTTATGCTAGTAGGGAGAAGTTGGAGAAGGTATCAGTCTAGTTATGCTTGCCAAGATTCCAAGCCCATTTCTCGACTCTAGATGTATTTAAATTTATTGGGAACATGTTGGGGGATTTCATGGAGGTGGGCATGTCATTTATGGAAACAAACATTTGAATGACGACAAGAATTTTGGTATGCTCGAATCCAAAGGGACTTTTAGAAGAATTGGAAATTTGTCACTGAGGTTTTCCTTATCGGTAGGATTTGGATTATGCAGGGTGGACCTTCCATTATAGGATATGCCACAAAAAAGCACATGTTATGAGGGATTTCCCTCTCCCATATAATGGTAATAGAAGCATCAAAGTCAGAGGGGATAAGGATGATTCAAGGTCACCTGAGATAGAGATGGACACTCAGTCAGAGTCATCTTGTCCAGTTGTGTAAGATGATGTGGGTCAGCCCTCAGAGGCCATGGCTCAAATGGACATGGAAATAGTGAGTATGGAGGCTACGAAGGAACTAATGAAACAAAAGGATGGGGAAGCTTTAAAAATTGTGGACGTGACGCCTCTGGGTAATGATACACTCCTTAATCTTGTCTCTTGGATTACTAATGTCATTATCAAACTAGATATGGGATCTGGGCCTTCAGTACCCAGGTATCTTTGAGTCTGTGTGTTGTCCTCCTCTAATGTCTAAGTGTGCCCCTGCTCAACAATCCTCACACAATGTTCTTACCCTTTCCTGTCAACAAGGTTTTCTCTAAGGATAGACTCGGGGACTTCCTCCAATTACAACTTACATTCAAATTAAAATAAATGGGAAAATGACAAATGGATACGTGGTCTGGGGTCTATATCTCTGCTCTTGGTCAGGAAAGGAACAAGAGATCAAAAATCCCATCTGTCCAAAGAAAAATGGAGAGCTCGAATAGACATAGTTGATGGAAGGAAATTATCCATTAAAGGGGCCCCTAGAGCAACGCGAGCCATTAACAAGGTTATACCATGATTTTTCTCTTTTAACTATAAAGGGTTGACTAGTTCACCCGAAAAACTAGTTTTTAGGAGACTCATTTAGGCGGAGAGGTTAGATATAATCTTCCTATAGGAGACACTGGGGGATGTTGATAAAATTTCCCAAGTTATGAACTCTCTTTTGTCAGGTTGGTCCTTTTCTAAGCTAGATGAAAGAGGGAGATCTGGGGTACAGGTGATAGGGGTTAATTTGAAGATTGTGAAACTGATTAATCACTCTAGAGATATGACTACTTTTGGAGTAGAATTCTTCCATGCAGATTTGAGATAAAATATGATAATAGCCAATGTAAATGGTCTGTGTGTGGAACATGGACCTTTTTGGGAGAGTCTGATAAAGGAAACTTACATGAAACAAGCTAATCTTATAATTGGGGGAAATTTAAATTTCTCCTAGTGGACAGTGGAGGTTTGAAGTCCCCATGCACATCCTAACTATATGTCAGATTTTTTAACTAGGTTATAGACGGAGAATGACTTAATTTATGTGAATCTAGTTAAGTATAAACCTACTTGAAGAAATAAAAGAGTATGGGAGGCGCTAGTGGCCAAATGCATGTACCGCTTCCTTATGTCAAAAGGTCTATATAAAAAAATCCTTTTTTTAGGCAATGGGTTAGGTCTGGAGGAGTATCTAATCACCATCATGTTTTGATAGAGATGAAAGGTGGGGCTTGAAAGTATTCTAGCCCCTTCAAAGTTAATCCAACATAGTTGCAAGAGGAGGAGTTGTGGGAGCTTATGGTGGAGACTTGGAGAAGTCATAACTAGGAGGAGTATAAGCCTATTGCTCCTAATTTTTTCACGAATCTGAAAATAATTAAGCAGGTAGTCAAGAAATGGTCCTATTAAAAGATAATAAAGGATGGAGAGGAACTCAAAAGAGTGGAGGCTGAATTAGCTAGGAAGGAAAGAGACAATGGGGGAGGTTTTTTCTACAAGGGAAGAGAAGAATATTATTATTGGGTTAGATGCCACAAAACTGAAAATACTAAAAAACATGGAGGAAACCTGGAGATAGTAGAGCTATCTAGTTGTTGATTGGTGACAAAAAAAATATATATATATTTTCATAATTATGCTAAAGGGAGGAAGACTAATAGCACAATTTTGGAGTTGGATATGCCAGAGGGGGGAAAGCTACCTCCTTCACTGAATTAGCAACTCTAGCCAAAAATCACCTTGACAATCTATTTAAGTTCCCTTCAGAAGCATCCATTGCAGAGGTGATCCTTGTTTCACAATAGTTTACTTACTTCTCAGAGGAGGAGGACAACATGAGATCAATGGAGCCATTCATAGAAAAAGAACTATAGGGGGTGCTCCAAGGAATGCAGAAAGATAAGATTCCAAACCCAAACAAATAGACAATGGAGTTCTTTTTCATCCTATTTGATATTTTGGGAGCTGATCTTCTCAAGGTCATTGAGGATGCTAGGATTTATGGGAGGATTATGGACTCTTTTAATTAAACCTTTATAGCCCTCATTCCAAAAATCGATAAGCTTAGATCCTTTGAGGACCTCAAGCCTATTTCATTATGTAACCGTATTTACAAAATTATTGCCAATATCATAGAAAATTGAATCAAGCTGATCTTGTGAGATAAGGTCTCTAAGGAACAATTTATTTTCTTGGAAGGGAGACGAATTTGTGAATCCATTGGGGTGCTCGAGAGGGGTTATATAGTCTCAAGGTCATAAAATTGAAAGGGATAGTAATCAATATAGATCTCTCCAAAGTCTATGATAAGGTCAACTAGACCTTCATATGTTTAATTTCAACTTATTTGGGTTTTGAGGTACCATTTATAAATTGGGTGACGAGTTGCATTACTTCATTTTCATTCATAGTTCTAATTCATGGAGCGACATCTCCTTTCTTCCAGGCACAACGTGGGTTACGATAGGGATGCCCCTTGTCACCTTTGATATTTCTTTTGGCAGCGGAGGGGCTTAGTTGATTATTACTTGAAGCAAAATGAAGAGGGGACCTGAGAGGCCTAGAGGTGGTAGATGGGTTGACCATCACTCATATGTTGTTTGTTGATAATATTCTTGTGTTCATCAATGGATCTCGAGAGGATATGACAACCCTGAAAGAAGCCTTGATTCTCTTTCAAAAAGCCATGAGAATGCAAGTCAATGTGAAAAAATCCATGATTTCCTATCAGGGGGTTCCAAAAAGTGAAATCATAAGTTTCAAGGGTTTCTTTCCTTTTCAAATCAAGCCATTGGGGGAAGGGCTAAAATATGTATGCTTCCATTTAAAGCCTAATATGTATAGGAAATAGGATTGGACCTGGCTATTAGCAAAAATGGAAAAAGACTTAAACATGTGGAGCCTCATGTGGTTGTCGATAGAACAAAGGTGAGTCCTTATTAAATCAGATTTTGGAAGTTATTCCGATTTTCTGGATGTCACTCACTTGGATACCCAAATATATTTTAGATGATATGAGGAAAATATGTAATAGATTCTTGTGGTATGGTACCAAAGAGGTTCTAGTTTTCCCATGAGTCTAGTGGGAAAAAATCATAGCTCCCAAAGGATGTGGAGGATGGGGAATCAAGAATCTACAACTTTTCTCAAAAGCTTTAGTAGCAAAAGTTGGGTGAAGACTCTTGGATATAAGCAATCTGTGGACAACGATGGTATACTGGAAATACATTTTTCCCTTAACTGTGAAAGAATGGATCAAGAAGCATAATAAGAGATAAAAAATGGATTGTTGGTTTGAAAAGTGGTGCTTACTTCTTACCCAATGATTGGAATTGGGCTCAAATGGAAAGTAAGGAGTGGAGAGAAGTTGAGGGTAGTCATTGATCCTTGCATTAGATGTGTAGAACAATATAGGTTGCCAAGACACCTTATCACGACTTTGAACAAGAATGAAAGGGATTTTTTTGAGTTAGTTTGTTGATTTGAACAATACTACCATATTGAAACAAGGATGGATGGGCATTGAGAAACTTCAGTTGATAGAGGCTTAGACCACTTTTGAATGAATACACTAGAGCTAATACCATATTGAAACAAGGATGGATGGGTGCTGAGAAACTTCAGTTGACAGAGTCTCATTGACCACTTTCGAAAGAATTCACTAGAGCCTTGGATAGATTGCATATTAGGATTCATGACTAAGAGGACACTCTTTTCTGGATACCTTCAAACTCGAGGGTTTATACTCCAAGGGTAGGTTATGTGCACCTAGTGTCTGCCTAGAAGAACATGAATACAATATGGTGGCGGGAAAATCTTTGGAGATTGAAATTTCTTGCCAAGGAAAACGTCTTTCTATGGTGTCTTTTGGAGAATAGGATACTAACATGAGAAAATCTCCAAAAAAATGAGAAAGGAAGGGTTGAGTTGGTGCATAGTATGTAAAAACAATTAAGAGACTATAAACCACCTCTTCTTGGACTTTTCATTTCAAAAGGTGGTATGGATGGAATGTAGGAGCGTTTCAGTTGATTTTCATGAATGGAAAAAAGAAGAATTTAAGAAGGCATGGAAAATTTGGTGGGATAATGTCCTTGACAAGACTCTCCAAAATTTACCCCCCTTGATTTGTTGGGGAGTATGGATCATGAGGAACAAAGAAACATTTCAGGACATAGTTTCTTCACCAAATATGGTAGCAGTAACCATGCTGACCATTTACTTATCTATTCCCAGTTTGGATAAGGAACCAGTTCCTTGTATTATTATTGCTGAGGAAATTGATCACTCGTTCCTTTAGGCATATTTTGATGGAGTGTCTGGTGGGAACAATGCTTGTGGATGGGGAATATCATTTTATATACAGGAAGATCATGTGTTTAAACACTAGATTGGTAGGCATTGATCCTTAGATCAGAGGTGTAGAGGAGTATAGGTTTCCAAGAGACCTTGTCACGTCTTTGAACGATAATGGAAGGGTTTTTTTGAGTCAGTTTGTTGATTTGAACAATACTACCATATCGAAACAAGGATGGATGGGCATTGAGAAACTTCAGTTGACAGAGGATCATAGACCATTTTGGAAAGAATTCATCAAAGCCTTGGACAAATCGCATATTAGGATTCATGACTAAGAGGACACTCTTTTTTGGAAACACTCAAACTCGAGGGTTTCTACTCCAAAAGTAGGTTATTTTCACCTAGTGTCTGCCTCCAGGAACACGAATACAATTTGGTGGTGGGAAAATATTTGGAGACTGAAATGTCCAACCAAGGCAAAAGTCTTTCTATGGTGTCTTTTGGAGAATAGGATACAGACATGAGAAAATATCCAAAAAAGGAGAAAGGAAGGATCGAGTTGGTGCATAGTATGTAAAAACAATGAAGAGACTATAGACCACCTCTTCATGGACTTTCCTTTTCAAAAGGCGGTATGGATGGATTGTAGGACTGATTTGGTTGGTTTTCGTAAATGGAAAAATGAAGAATTTAAGCAAGCATGGAAAATTGGTGGGATAATGTCCCTGATAAGACTCTCCAAAATTTACCCCACTTGATTTGTTGGGGAGTATGGATCATGAGGAACAAAGCAACATTCCAAGACATAATTTCTTCACCAAATATATTGGCAGCAACCCAACTATCCATTTACTTATCTATTCCCAATTTGGAGAAGGAACCAGTTCCTCATATTATTATAGCTGAGGAAATTGATCACTCGTTCCCTTGGGCATATTTTGATGGAGCGTCTGATGGGAACAATGCTTGTGGATGGGGAATAGTCTTTTATATTCAACAATATCATGTGTTTAAACACCATATTGGTCTAGGACAAGGAGTCAATAACTTTGCAGAACTACTCTTGCTGAAATTATTACTTTGCCTTGCAGTTAAAAAGGGTTGTTGTAGACTTCATATTTTTGGGGATTCTTTGCTAATGTTTAACTGGTTTAATGATGTTCAAAGATGTCATTTTTATGTTGTTCTTCCACTTCTTGAAGAGGTATTACATTTATAATCATCGTTTGAATTCACTGCTTGTCGTCATATATACAGGGAGAGGAACTTTGTGGCAAATGCCCTCTCTAAAGGGGGTGTGGCACAAGCTCCTGGTTCATGGATGGTCACAGAGTTGCTAGATGGAACACAAAGGAATATCTACATCCTCCCTTCCTGGAGGGGGGTTAACGTTTCATCTACTTGTCAGTCTTTTCCAGTTTCTGGCCTAGTTTATTTTATCTGTTGATGCATATACAAGAATATGGTTCATAATGATATAGTTTTTTGTATGGGTAACTCTTGGGTCCTTCAATAGACAATTTTATTATGTTTAAAAAAGGTGAAGCTCAAATGCTTATCAGTAGGTATGAACATTCAATTAATAGCTTATGATTTTAGATAGTCGAAACATATGGTTGATGATTTTGAGCCTGTTTAGATAACTATACTTGAATATTGGTCACAACATATAGATAATGTAACTTTTTCATTTACTTAATCAAACGTATGTATTTTTTCCGAAGGAAAAAAAAAAAAAGTACATGTACATGAGAATTTTAAAATGTGTAGGAAAAGAACACCTCACCTTAGGGGCTAAAACCTGTTCTGAATTTTAAAGTAAATTGATTTCTCTTATTTAACATTGAAATTCCTTACAATCTTGCAGTCTGTATATGTTCTATACAAGTCAAGATAATTTTGCTTTTACCGATGAGCAGTTTTTAGGGTTATGCAATATGAAATGGGGCCGCATACCCAAAATTTGATCATGGAGTGGGGCTTATATCGAACAATCAATATCAAGTAACTTATTTTCTCTTAATTTATCTTATAAAAGAGGAATGCATAAAACGTAATTCTATGGAAGTAATTGATGTGGTCTTAATTTCTTTTATAAAAGAGGAATGCATACAACGTGAATTTATGCATAAAATTTGTTGTAATATGATCTGTTTTTATTAGATATCAATATTTATATCTGGTTTTAATGTTTATAATAATTATTTTTATGTTATAGGTTTGAATAGTTTTAATCTTTATAATAATTATTTTTATGTTTTAGGATTATTAGATTTTAGGTTAAGCCCTATACACTAGTTTATGTTTTACTTTTTTAGGTTTATTATATTGGATTTAAAACATAGGTTTATTAATTTAGTTAAAAAAAAATATGAGTTTATTATTTAGGTTTATTACCTTTATAATTAGGTCTTAAATTTTATTATTTAAGTTTTAGGTTGGTTTATTTCCAGTTTTATTAATTTAGGATTATGATAATATTAGGTTTTATATTGTTGTGTTAATTTTTATAATTCTACTAATAGGTGTTCTATGATGCTATATGGTTGGGTTTTTGGTGGTGACACTATTCAAATTTGTCGTCCTCGACACAATTTTGAACATGTGCCCCACCAAATTGTTAGGATTATTTACTGCCACCAAGTGGTGTTCTTCTTCACGGCTCATTGTTCTTCTTCACAACTCATTGCAGTATAATCTTCGCCATCCTCATGGGTTCATCTGCGCTCAATGGCTTTGTCAACATCAATGGCATCTAGAAACAGAGCTTTGGGTTTAGAGAACGTATTGACCAGAATCCCGAAGCCACTAGAAATTAATCTTATATAGAAGTCGTGGTTTTTTATCTTGAGAGCTTGTGCATTATGTGTCATAAACAGTTTCAAATCCTCCTCCACTATGTGACCAAGGGGAAGATGTAGAACCTTAAAGAACGATATTCTTCATTTGAAAGAAGCAACTATGTGCTTGTACTATTTGATGGATTATCGATATGTCTAATTACCGGAGTGGTTTCTTAAACAAAGTCTAACATGGGAGCGGGAGAAGAAGAAGAAGAAATATTATTTACACTGGAGTGATCTAGGGCTTTTAGTGAATATAAGGCCCAGGGTTTCTGAACAAACCCCGAGGGTCTGTGGAAGAAAATTCAATGGAAATGGGGAGGTTTTTGGTGCTGGAGTTTGAATTAGCACGTTAGTTTGAATATGGAGCAAAAATAAGCGCATTTGATCACATATACAACAAAGGAGATCATGTACCACTTTATGCCAAAAAAGTTGGTCCCTTTCACAACCCCAGGTAGGGTTTTTCTATATTTAGAGTTTTGTTGTATTGGAGGATAATTTGCATTATGAAATCTAGTAACAAAATAAAGGGACCTGGGAGAATATTAATGGATCTTTGATATTATGTAGATCTTGGGTTCGTGGTCATGCAGATCTTCCTGAATTTGTTGATGGAAATTTCAAGCCAGATTGAAGCATTTTTTTTAACATGGTGTCATACCTTTGTTTACAAGAGTCTGGTTTAACTGGATAGGCTTTAGTTGATGTGGAGACATCCATGAGTTCAATTCCCATCGAGTGAGAAATATTTCAAGCACAACGACATTGTATGAATTTATTCGGCTAGATAATGTAGGCAGGTAGGGCAGCACGAGTGTTTATCACCGTGAGAATGTGGTTAGCATGGTTCCTATTATCTACATTTTATTAACTCTGTATTTTCTAAAGTTTGGTTTCCCTGGGCAATATTTACACTGTCAACATGCCATATATGTATATATCCTTTTCTTTTTATTTCAGGGAAGGTCACAAATTGTTGTAACACTTACATTCCTAAATTTGAAGTTATATAGGATACCTTGTTATCTCAACTACTCTGAAGCTACATGTATGCTCTATATATTAAAGATATTTCAAGATTTAATGCAATGAACCTCACATTCCTAAGAAGATCACAAATTGGTGTAAACCTTACATTCCTAAATTCGAAGTTATATAGGATATCCTTTCATCTCAACTACTGTGAAGCTATAGGTCAACTCTATATATTCAAGATCTTCTAAGTTTTAATGCAATGAACCTTACATTCCTAAATTCGAAGTTACAAGGCAATTCCCTATCATCCCAACCACTGACAAGATACAAGTAGGCTCTATATATTCAATATCTTTTAACTTTTAATACCATGAATAGAAAAAATGATTCTTTAATCCTTCCCTTTTCTTGGGTGAGACTTCATATCATCTTTATGGATGACTTTATTTTCCTTTTTTCTTTTTTGCTTTAGTCCATTCCTGTTCATGGGATTCGTATTGTTCATCCATCGAATCTGATTGATCTGATTGATTCTCATGAATGAGCATATCTGCATGGGTGTATTCCTATGTGTTTCTAACTTGACCCAATTTAGAAAATCACCCTTGGAATCAACTGAATCACTTCTTCCTCGACAGATGTAAATGAGCCACTACTCATCGACATTTGTTTACTTCTTCCAATATCAGCTCCATGGAAGGTTCTACATTGAAATGATCACTGATTGGAGTATATTTTTCATTTTATTCGATTAGATCCTGAGATGGTTCTATTACTTTAATCAACAGGTGGTGTTCCTTAGCATCCTACCAACAAGTGGGATTCTAAGGAACCCAGTTTCTTCTTTACTAAGATTCCATAGATGTGACATCATCGCAATACAGGCAAGATGTGTCCATAGGAAATACATGACCTGCATCTAAAATCCACCTGTTCAAAATCCAAAATTTTCTTCCAGGTAGCATCAACCACCTTTGACTAGATTTCTTTTGAAAGTCCCCTTACGAGATCCATTTTTATCCACAAACTCACGAAGGTTGTTAAATGCCTTTTACTAGTCCTTTCTAGAGCATTTGTGATAGTAACACAGACTCAGTTCCCCAAAATGGAAGTAACAAATTTGGGACTCTAATCCATATAGGAGATGAAGAACTCATATGTGGATGGATCAAAAGTGGAAAATGACGCTTTCTTGCACAAAGAGATCTGCTTTGTATCCACAATTATATTCTTTACAGGATATCAAAGATGTGAGTACAAGTGATGATGGGGATGATTCCAATGAAGAAAGTGATGACGATGAGGGAACCCCAAAGGTATGCTAGAGCTTTTTAAATTCTACTAGATTCCTTATTCATCTATTTTCTATTTGGCTAATCTCTCGTTACATAATAGGCAACTTCTGGGAAGAAGTGACCTATCTTAGACTCTTATAACAAGTCACCAACAACAGATAAGTAGGCAAATATCTCCACACTAGCTGGATGTCAAAAGCCAAGTTAGCTTGTTATCTTGCTACTGCTAACTTGGAATGTTAATAGTGCCTTTCAAATATAAATTTTTTATAATCGTGATGAGATGTCTCAACTACAACAGAAATATAGTTATAGTGGGGAAGTCAATTGAATGATTTTCTTGAGTAAGGAATTTTGTCAATTTTATCATTATCATTCATCTATCAACTTTTTTACGATTTTGTAATGTGAGATGATGTCTTAAAAAGAATATTTTTAATCATTTTTTGTTTATATGCTTAAAATTGTTGGAGCTTTTCTTAAACAATGGTAATTTAATTTTATATAGAAATAGTAAGAACACTCTTTATCAAAAAACCAATGCCCTAGCCTTTCTCCCTTTGGAAACGGTTCGTCCATATGGGAAGCAAAAAATGTTGTAGTTCGAGAGAATTGGCATACCTTGATCCTTGTAGGAAAGGAAAAGAAAGGTAATAGTAGATTAGTGGGTTGACAATTCTCATGGGTGTTTTTTTGTTACTAGTTTTGAATTGGTTAACACAATGGTTGATTATCTTTGAAAAGTGACGATTGCATCATATACTATGATCTAAAATGATTTTTTGGTTGTATTCAACTAATCGAACTTATTTGGAATTCATTGCCTATGTTCCAAGTGTTGACAAAGGTAAGAAAATTAAACACATTGCAACTCCTTATCCAAAACAAGGTGCAAAGGGCCCTGCCTTAGTTGTCAAGGGCAAAGAAACTCCACCTGGATCAAAACAAACACCTAGTTCAAAAGTGGCTAGTCTTCTATCTTTCTGAAAACGTATTAGTGGAATCTCAGTACATGTCATAACCTATCTTGTCTATAAAAAAATCGATAAAATCTGCAGAAAAATACGTCTACACTTGATTCTGGCAAGAAATCTGGCTAGCTTAATTGCCATAGTTGTTCAAGGTAAGTTACTTTCAGGTTCATGCCTTTTTTCTTTTGCATAATGCATTGCACTAGTTCATTGGATACGAATAATGTTTATTAGTATTGGGTTAGTCTTATAATTGGTGTATATGAATGGAATTAGAATTTATGTTTCGCAAAATGATAGAAATACTTCATCTTTAGTTGACCATAGGAATATCATATAAATAAATTTATACATTGACTATGATCATTGCTTATTTAGATTTGTATGAGTCTTTTGTATTTTTTGCATCTGAACTGAATCATGTCATCTTAGGTGAACGTAGGAAATTAATGCAAATAATTCAATTTAGTTTTTCTTTGTGTTTCCTGTTTTCCCTTTGGACTTATTGATTCATTGTTCTTCAGAGACTTTGTAACAGGAGCATTGGGCAAACACAAGGCTAAGAAAAATGGTGGAAAGTAAAGTATGTAGTTTTTACATTTTCGCAACTAATTTTTTTCCACTCTTAGTGCATCGCTGCCAGAAAATTCCCAAACTAAGGTCAATTGTGTATCAGATCTCTAGTCAATGTCTAGATATTTACATAAACTTGTGTACTATTTGTATTGTAATGCCCATTTATCCATCGAGTCTTCCATTCATGCTATTTTTGTGAGTTGCTTCTAAGGGAGGATTTCTCAAGGTAGCACAATTTTGTATTAGAGATTAAATCTAGTAGATGTATGTTATGTGTGGCGTTGTTGAATTGAATGATTTTATTTTTTCAAATTTTTCTGATGCTAATGACTTAAAAAAGAATGGCTATTTGATGCTTTTGAGTTTTAATATTTTTTCACCTGTGGATTATTTTGTGACAAGTGTTCATTTTAAATCTCAACAAAATGCCTTCAATAATATTGATTGAGGGTATCGAGTCAAATTGTATCAAACACTATATTTATAGTCTGTTAATTTCTTTAAACAATGATAATCATACATGAAGGTTGCCACTTTACTCTTGCATTGCCCTGTATTTTTGTGAATACATAGAATACATTCTTATGTCTGACGTCTTTTAGTGAATACATAGAATACATGCTTATGCTTGACTTTCGCGTCTCGGGAAATTTTAGAGTTCATATATTTTTTTTGTATATATACATCATTGACATAGTCTTCTAAGTTTATTGGAAGTGCAATATGTGTTCTGGTAACTGGTTCAAAATAATAGAAATGTTGAACACAACAATTTGAAAATGCTTCAATGATTTTCATGGTCGCATATTAGGAATCTTTAAATTTCAACAGTTGTTGCAGCTTTTTAGCAAAGTTGGAGAACCTAGCTTCTAATTTTATATCACGAAGGATTTGGGATTATTACTCTGTAATACTAGGTCAATATAGCTTTTCTATAATGTGAGGATTTACGCCTCTTTTCCTATTGATCTTATGTTAAACTTTCATATAATAAACCAAATATTTCTAGGTTAACATTCCCTCACAATCATGACAAATGCTTAGGTATGACACTTGTATCCTTCCAAGGTAATTTTCTGCCATGAAAATTAGCAAACTAAGGCTGATTTGTGGCATGGATAATAGTCCATATTGCCTTACATTCTCGTTCTCATGCACTTTCCCTGTTTGATCGATGCTCCCTTGACTCCATTTCCCAAGTTGTGACTGGGCACTTGGTATTGGGGATTTTACCTTCATATTCCTTTCCCACATCACTTATTAATCCAATGTACTACTATCACCCATTTTGTAAAGGCTTACTCTTCAAAATTCATCTTTTGCCAGTTCACTCCATAGCCTGAGAAATTTGATTATTTGGCAAACCTCCTCCCTCCATGAGTTGGAGAAGAGCTAACCAAAAGTGTGAGGAAGAGTTATTGTGGTGACAGTGGGTAGCCTTCCAGAGTGCACAAAACTTAGCCCCTTGATGATTTGGACTTTATGTTATGGGAGGTTGCTACATTTTGTTGTAACACTGCTAAAGAAAGACAATGGTAAGTTGCAAACTCTTTGATCGGTTCAAGTCATAAGGGATGATGGATGACCTTTGAGTGGGTTGATTCTTTAGGTGGCAAGTCTTTTCTCTACGAATTAAGTTCCACACTAGAATTATGCTCTTAATTTCTATGAGTGACTTGATGTTTTGTTATTTTTATTTTGTTATTATATTTAGAGTTCCAATAAAATCTTTAATCTGTGAATTCATTAATTAGTTGGGTACAAGTCATAAGGGATGTTGCATGGCCTTTGAGTGGGTTTATTCATTGGGTGGCAAGCCTTTTCTCTACATATTAAGTGCACACCATAATTATGCTATGAATTTCTATACTTTGAATGCGCTTGATGTTTTGTTATTATATTTAGAGTTGTAATTCTAGAATTTGGTAAGAATTTCTATATTGATAAATTATGAAGTTCAGATCTCAGATCATTACACTAGTGGTTGTCTTATTGATTCTTTTCTAGACCAATATGTGTATGTTTAAATCATAGTATCATGATTAGGTAGTATTGGCCTTCTGTGTATAGTTATTTGCATGAAGTTAGAAATACATTAAATATTTGGCATAGTTCAGATATGATACAATCAACATTACAGGTCTTCCACGAATTCAGAGGCAACCATGACAGTGGTGATGAATAATCTTTGGAGATTAATATATAATGAGTAATTGTGGATGGAATAAGTGAATTGAATGAGGTCATTGATATAAGCACATCATGTAACTACAAGCACAAAAGAGTTGTAGAACATTCTTGAAAATATAATCTAGATACCACCACTCTATGCACATTTTAGGTACTTGCATACCATCGAATATGTTGTACCTGGGAGGCAAAGAGGTGGATTGTACCATTGAATATGTCGTACCTAGGAGGCAAAGAAGTGGGGTTGTAACTTGTAAGAGGTCAGGAGCCTCTACTTTCTGGCAATTGTCCACTCCACTAAAGATCCTAACACCAATACTACTACAAGGGTTGGGGAGAACGATCACTTTGCATCTTCACATTCACACTAGAGGGAAATAGAGATCATTGAATTTGTTTTTAGGAAGGAACTTCTTAATTATTTTGATGGATTTGAGGATTGAAATGAAAACTTCTCTAAGTGGGAGTGATTTTAAATGGGAAAAGAGAAGGATCATATAGGCCACATAGGAGGATGTGTTGTGTTCGGAGGAAGTTGGTTCACTCAGTTCTCTCTTTCTTTCCAAGATAAATAGTGTCGCGGCAAGAGGGAATCATACAATGTGTGGAATTGGCATGGTTGGAATGGGGTGGGTGGGTTTGATTAATTGAATGGAAATTGAAGTGGATTTGATTTAATATAAAACACAGCATGAAGAGGGGTTTAAGTTCCTACTTTCATACACCACCACCTAGACAATGATGATGGCAATGTACTACTTAGAAATATTCCAAATAATGACAAAGTTGAAGAGTTTAGTGATGTCAGTGATGAATATGGACATGAAATTACATAAATATATTAATACCATGAGCTTAGACTTTTAATTTATGATTTCAAATGTCTCTATTGATATCATGTTGCTTCATTTGTTCTTTCGTGTTAAAAACTTGTGTGTTGAATATTTTTTTACACTAATAATTCTCCTAAGATTAGTGAGGGAATCAAGATGATGAGATCATATATGTCACATTGTTATGTGGTATGTTATGTTTTAACTTGCTTTTCAATGAAGAAAGATTGTTAGTTTAAAATTTTGGATAAATTATGTATATTTTTTAATTTTGTAAAAATTTCAGGAATGCATGTTTTTGTATCTATAAAGATGTTTGCTTCAACATTTTAACCACCTTGGATTTTTTTGTTGCATATTATCTCCAATGTTCCATGGGGAATTTCCCCCCATGTTTTTTATCCTATGTAAGGGGAACCAAGGGAAACATTTCCCAATATGGCGGACACATTTCCCCAAAAGGGGTGTATCTAGGCACCCCCTCCCCATCTCCCCACCAACTCTAGAAGGCGATGACTGGGTGCCCCGACCCCCAATTTTTTTGTTCAACAACCCTTTAAGACAGAACAAAAGTATGGGATATAAATTTGAGGAGTTTGTGACCTTCCAAATTAAGGGCAATATTAAATTCTTAAAATAAGTGGCATTCTTCCGACATTCTCCAAATATTCATAAATGAGACATTCTCATTTATTTTACCTTTTCTATCCAAACAATCTCATTTATGATTTTTTGGAGAATGTCCAAAGAATGTCACTTTTACTTAATTTTTTAACATTACCATTAATTGTTTCTGGGTGTTTGAGAGTGGTTCCAACATCATTAGACTTATATGGAGAAAGTAGAATTTCATATCCCATCTAGGATAATTGATTATGAGATTGAATGGGTATCAAGGTTTTCAGAAGAACACCAACAATAATACCTTGTTGGATTTGCACAACATTGGGCACCAAAATTTCAATTTCTTATGTCCATGACAGACATAATGATTAGTATTAACACAGATGGAAGCTTTCTCGAGTTCAAATATTATAGATTGATAGTTTAAAAAAGGCATCAATGATTTTTGCAAGCAATGACATTAATGAAAGGTCAATTTGAATTTTCATAAAGTTTTAAGAAAAATTATGAAATGGACATTAGAGCAATGAGCTTGGAGAACCTCAAAGAGAGCCTATGCTAGAGATAAATGTGGAAAGAAAATATTGATCTCATGTAATAGAAAAAGTTTGAAAGGATCTTCAGTAGTGTAGGCTAGCATGAAGAAACTTGTCTAGCAGACTTTGATCTTTCGAGTGATAGAAAGATAGAGGAAAAATAGGGATGCCAACAAGAGGTATGAATTTTCCTAAGAGAAGGCATTTAAATTCCACTAGAAGGGAAAAATTCCATCCAAAGTCAAATAATAACCCATTAGACCCAGCAAAATGTCGTTAAGATTGTACTTGAAGTCTGACAAAATCACAAGTATTAGTGACAGAAGTAAGATTTTGTTGACCCTTTTGTTTCACAATAAATCTGCACACTAATGGATTTTTAAAATTTTCCAGCAACTTTTGCATTCAACTTACTATTGAAATATTATTTTCAGAAGTTAGAAGAAGTATATGAGAAAACTAGGAAGGATTGTTGATCATTATGCCATCTGTAGCAGATGGCATCATACCGAGTGCCTCATGTGTAGGACATGGAATACACATGGTGAAGAAAAAAGTTCATGACTTTTATATGAAGATGCAAATAAAACAAGAATACTCATCTATAAATCAAGCTATGTGTGTCACAAATACAAAATATGAGATCAATGTTCGCCACCTAAAAGGTGTTAAGGATTCCAATGCTTAATTGTCTTCAATCAGTGAAACGATACAAGAAAAAACAATTACACATCACTTGAATTTAACAATTAGCTTTATTCATTTGAAAATATTCTTGAAACATTGACCATTCATATTGGACATTGGTCCTTTGAAAAAAAATTGACTACATGTTACAAGAAAAACTGAGAGGCGGACAATATGATGGTGAAGCCAACAAGGGCAATGCATTAGTACAAAAGCTAAAGAAAAGTGGCAGCAAGCAAATAAAGGTAAGATCTTTAAAAATTTCATTGTAAGAGAGTTTGGTCATAGATAAAAAAATACTAGAATACCTTTCCCTTACAATTTTAGGAGACTCAAATTATTATATCAACAGTTAAATAGATAAAGAGAAGGGAAATGCTTGAAATAAATTTTCTTTGCAGTAACATAGAATGTTACCAATTAGTCTACAAGTTGGTAACTAGACTTGAGTTCTTTAGGGTGCATGACTTCTCGAGTTTTCACCTCTCTCAGAAAAGAAAGAGACAAACTAAATAATGGCTCTTGGACATGGAAACTATATGAAATATAGGAACAAATTACTATACCAATTTACATGATGAATGTGAGAAGCGAAATGTTCCACCAATTTTTTGGGATGTAGAAGAAGGCAAACACACATGGGGGATGCGTGGATATATCCCCAAAAATTTACGGAAATTCATAGGGAGCAAAGGGACAAAGGGGTGCCTAACATAGGGGGGTCATCTCTTGAATTAATTATTTAAGAAAAAAATCCTAACATAACAATTCATCCCACATAAATTCATCATTACACAATAGATTCTTTGCTTGCATAGATTTTTTTATGATTTTTTTATAATTTTGGGGGTTTTAAGGAAAAAAATCATGGGGGGACATCCAAGCATGTTTCTTTTCTAGGAGTTAGTATTCAGGGGGCATGCACCCAGAAGCCCCCCATTTTGTGAAACACATCCAACACATCGCCAAAATGTCTCATTGTGTGTTTCACCAAGTTGCACAAGATGGGATCCATGGAAAAATGTTTCACTAGGCATCCCCTTGTCCTAGGGGCACACCACTGACCCTGCAAGACTTGTCTCCATGGAACACTGAGTGAAACAAATCCAAAATATTCCATATATCCCTGGCTGGCAGAACAATCTTCTCAATTTCAATCATGTTGCTATTAACACAATGAGAGGAAGTTCAAAACTTACAAGTGATTAATTTGATAAGATAAAATAATTTCATACCACAAAAGTAGGGTAATGGGTTTCAAAATTACAATCTAGTAGTGACATGCCACAAAAGTGCTGAAGAAACTCCTAAAAACAAGACCATGAAAAATAAATAAACTTCGCTACTAAAAAAGAGAAATAAGCAAAGGCATAATCATCTACAACATGAAAAAGGCTACTCATCCTTATCAAAAGAGGAAGCCCTAATGTCTCAATAGGAACAATAGTGAAAATAGAGGAAGATGATGATGTCTTTCGGCATCACCAACCACAAAAAAAACACAATCATAAAGAGATTGTAGTTACTTTCAAGGAGAGATGCCTTTACAAGTTTGAATCCATAAATCAAAATTACCGGTAGCTTTTGTAGATTGATAAAATATGGCACTGAAGGTACAACCATCTCAACTACTATTATCTTAAGCTAGTGACTAGGCATAGAATGGTGAATGGTCCGCCTAAATCTAGAGAGAAGTGAGTACAAGTGAAGCAGGTTCATCATGCAAGCAACACCATGACAAATTTGAAAGAACTTGGCACAATGAGTGAGGCAAACACTAAAATTAGTGCATAGTGATAAATGTCGATCGACAAGAATGGAACCAATTTGTGGGTCTGAATATTTCCTAGTATTATGTAAAGCAAATATATAACCCATTTTACAAGCACTACAAAGCCTTATTAAGTCCAAAAGTAAATGCCATGGAGATAAAATAGATTGTCAAATTAAAATTACTTTACACAAGTTTGTGTGGTTCTTTATTCATAAATATCTTTAATTCTCACCATGGTTTTGTCTAGTATCTGAGTAAGCCATTTATGTTTTACAAAACTCTCATTTAATTGAGGCACTGGAAGGAAAGGTAGTTGTGGAAGGTTTAAGATGTTGAGATGCATAATTGAACACATCAATGAGACTTGTTATTCATGACTTGAGCAAATTTCCATTTGAAAGTACCATTCTGATATAATTTCTTTGTAATTGAAGTTGTTCGTTCTTCACATTTGGAAAGAGCATGCAAAGGGCTAGTTTTGGGACATGCATTGGTTAGGTAAAATCATTCATCAATTCTTTCGTTGAGTATCCGAAATGTTTTCATTGTCCAAGAAACACAGTTTTAATATCTATATTGAATATTGATGTGTTATGAGTACAACCTTTGGGTAGGCTAAGACCCACTAGGAGGGTTCATGTAAATAATTTTGTTTTTTGTGTTGTTTGGAGTCATGGAGACAAAATGCAAATGGAATTTTCTGTTTTTCCTCTTTGTTTCTCACCACCCATAAGAGGTCTATAATTCCAAAACTCCTGGATGGTTTTGGAAAATACTTTCCTTAATATATTATTTTAATGATGAAAAAGTACAACTGTAATTTAAGCAACATTAAAAAAGATAAAAGGTGTGACCTAAGTGGATTGGAAAAAAGGTACGGACAATCACTAATGTAAGAGTTCTATGGCTTGTGAGTTTTCTTGGTTCCTTAGAAGTTTATATCTATACAACTCATTGATCATAGTCTTGACCCCTATGAAAGGCTTATAAGATTCATCATTCCATAAGAAGTTTATTAGTCTACAACTCCTTGATTGTAGTCTTTGGAAACCCCTTGATCTTTATATCTTATTCTCCTAATGAAAAAATGCAACAGTAATTTCAGAACTCAAATTATTAATGTTTAGAAAATGTTTCCTAAAAGTATAACAGAGAAAAGTAGGTGCAGTCACCCTTGTGTGAGTTCCATGGTTTGTGAGCTTGTGAACTTTCTTTTTTTCCTTACAAGTTTATAATTCTGGAACTTTGTAATTTATTTCTTGACTCTTGACTCTTTGAAAAAGCCTCTGATATTTAGATAAAAAAAAATTATTAGGAAGTTCACTAGTAATTTAAGGAACAAGTCAAAGTAAGTATAGTTAAAAATGTGACTATAACAAGGTATAAGAAAAGTATAGTATAAAAATGTATATCATCTCTATATTTTGACATGTGAATTCATTTGTTTAGGGTCTTATTCATTTTCTTCTTGACATATGTGCTCTCTCCAATTACATTGCTTTTGAAGTGACCAAACTGTATAGCTTGTTGTACCTTTCTATTGCTTTCACTCTCTTAATGGTTGCATATGCCAGATATTTTTTAACATAAATCTGGGGGTTGTTTAACATTAATGTATCTCTTCTAGTGCTTTTTTTTAAGATTTTGTCTTTTCCAAATGTGAGGCAATCAATACTTTGGCATTTCTATTGGACACAATGAATAGATTGGATCTTCTCTTTGGCATTTTTGTGCATATCTGTTTCTCTAATCATAATGTCACGCATAGGGTAGGGAATGAATTTGCATTTGTCATGTTTGTGCTATTCTTCTATGGAAAAGTTTGATCATCTTAATACCCTTGGAAAAAACTATGGTAGATTCTGCTTACTATTTAGTATTATTGTATGTGTCACTAATGTTTTCTAAATTTAATTAATACACTTGCAGGGTAGTGATAGTGCCCTGGATGACTGCATGCATCATCTATTGTGTTCACTATGAATATGCATTTGTCTTGTTTGGCTATTCTTCTATGGAAAAGTGTGATCATCTTAATACCCTTGGAAAAAACTATGGTACATTTTTCTTACTATTTAGTATTATTGTATGTGTCACTAATGTTTTCTAAATTTAATTAATACACTTGCAGGGTAGTGATAGTGCCCTGGATGTACTCTTTATCAGGTATGTGCAAACTTGGGATTTTAGATTTGCCTATTATAGCTTTTGAAGTTTGTAATGGTTATGGGTTTAATGTGGCCAGGAAACAAGGACCTTGGAAATGAATAATGTATGATAAGGTACATGGAATGGTAAAGGTGATACCATATTGGTAGGAATTATAGAGAGTATGATAGGTCTCACATAGAACTTCAGCAGCTTGCAACCTTGACAGTCTGATCTTGTGCATGTAGCATGGATAAGGATGATCATGAATGGAATAGAAGATTAGATCAATCATAGCCTTTAGTTGGATCAAAACATGATTCTTTCTTGTAGTTGTGTCTAATTTGAAGAGTTTTCTTTGTATTCTTTTTATGGGAGCTTTTTGTATAAACCAGCTACAACTTCCCAACAATTTATCTTTGCAAAATTTGTATTTTTTTAGTGTTGTAGTAGCATACAATCAAATTATGTTATGTTATAGCAAATTGCATCAGAGCTATCTCTTTTAAAACTGATTGGGGGTGATTAATGTAGTGCCTAAAACTTGTACCTTATCTAGTGAATTCCAAGAATAAGATTTTGCAAGCCCAATTGTTGATCTTGATCAAACCTTATCAAACGAAATATTGATCTGGTATAATGCATTTTATGGAAAAAATGTGCCCTGGATTTATTCACAAGTTGCACTTGCATGCATACCCAATTGCCGATTAAGGTCAAAGGTTTGACAATGAAAAATTTTATAATCTAAGTCACCTGACACGGGGACACGAGACACGAAGGACATAAGGATTCGAGTGTTGGATACAAACACGTTATATATACAAACACGTTATATATATATATATATATGTATGTATGTATGTATGTATGTATGTATGTATGTATGTATGTATGTATGTCAAAGGACTAACAATGAAATAATTCATAATCTAAGTCACCTGACATGAGGACACGAGACACAAAGGACACAAGGATTCAAGTGTCGGATACAGACACATTAGGACACGTTAGATATTTCTTACACAAATTCTCATTCACAGTACAAATTCATTGATTCAAACATAGATTTTCATTTAGATGTAAGTTTCACAAAGTAACATTATGCATACAAATAAAATTGTGACATAAATGATAAATCATAATACATATTCATCAATGATCCAATAGGAGAAAGACAAGATATTGTAGTTTACTCATTAAGTCATCAAAATCAAAATGTTTACAGTGTTACATAAGTAGTAGAAATGCCAATGGAAAATAGAAATAGAAAATACTAAAAAAATACAAGCTTGAAGGCAGTAGGTAGCTCATGAGTCATCAATCCTCATTATAAAAATCAACATCCCTGTACTCATCATCATTGTCACCACTTCTCTCCTCTGTTGCGTCCTCTTCCTCTGTATCCAATGTCGTCTCTGCATCTATTGGTGTGGAGGATGACCCCTCTACAGTATCACCATCATCAAAAGTGACAGGTTCTAACACTGGCTCATTAAGATCCACGTTGGCCAATTCCAACTCAGCACTGTTGTCCAAACCCATATCATCAGGAAATACATCCCGCATCTTTATCTTTCCCTTCAACCACTCATCCCTCTGCATGTAAATAAGATGAAGGTTGGTGTGCACATATACCATTGTATCTGCCCTGGATTGCTCAAACCTGCTTTTCTTGACATTATACAAATTCCCATATGTGCTCCAATTCCTCTCTCAACAAGAGGATGAAGTCACATGAGAAATGAGCCTCATGGTTAACTACTGTAGAGGAGGGCTTGTTGCCCCATGAGTTTCCCACCAAGAATAGGGCTTCTTAGCCCCCCTATCTCTAATCACATCATATCCTGCAAATCGACCAGTGCCAGTGGAAAACTCTGCAAAGGCATCCTCCACCTCATCAAGAGATGCTCTGCCTTGAAAAATCTGCCTCATTGTAGCTTTTATTCCCTATGAAATTTCCCCATCCATGTGAGGAGGGAAACTGCAGGAAGGTCCACCATTCAGTCACTCATGGTTGTAGTATTTTGGGTTTAATGAGTGAGCCAAACAATGTAAAGGTGTGCAATTCCCGTCCCATTTGCTGACAAGAATATCATGTATGGTGGTGAAGAAGGTCTCTGATGATGTCTCATACTCAGGGCACTCACTCTGCAAAATAATGCTTCTCACTAACTCAATCATGGAATCCCATCCCTCATAAACCTCTCCTAGGATGGGTTGGTTTGTATCTAAAAATTGAAGCAAAGAAATGATAGGGTCCATGATTTGAATAAGTAGATCTACCCTCTCCCACCAAGCATCATCTAGCACTGTGTCCTTCACTGTTTTTGAGGCTACTTGATCTGTATTTCTCCAAAAAGACCAAAACTCTAAAATAACCATGGCCCCAAGAACGGGCTTGACCTCCTCAGCCTCTTCTGAAGAATGAAGAGGAAAACCGTGTATCTGCAATCTTCAACAATGATAGATTGGTGTACTCCTTGTAGATAGTGAGGGCATTTGTATGATTTTGTACAAAGTTGTGGATATGTCGTGCATCCTCAATAATGCTTCCAATCCAATGCACATCAATAGCAATAGATTTAAGTGCAAAATTCAAAGAATGGACAATGCAAGGTGTCCAAAATACTTGTGGATATTTAGCTTCCACAATCATGCCATCCACCTTGCAAATAGGTGCATTATCTGTAACGATTTTCACACAAGAATCAACACCTACATCTTCAATAACTTTAATAAACAACTCACCCATATATTGTGCATTGATATATTTTCCAAGAGCATCCACTTATTTCCAAAAAAAAGGACCATTCAAGGAAGACGCCATGAAGTTGAAAAGCAGGTGTCATGTCGAATCTGTCCATCCATCAAAAACAATGCTAACCCCAGATGTTGGCCATGCTGATTTAATATGCTTAAGCATTTTGTCCACTTCTTTCTTTTCTTTCGGAAACAATGTGGTTCTAAGCTTCTCTAACCCAGGAGGCATATACCATGATCGAGCCCCTTGAATTAGAGCTCGACTCATCTCAATAAATAAAGGTGAGCATGCAACTTTAAAGGGTATGAAGTTTTGATAGAAAATAAATGCAATGGTGAGATCAAGCTCTTCCCATTTCTCTTTCTGGAAAATCTTGTCCATTGGACCAAGTGCCATTGCCTTTCTTTTTGTTGCTTGTCCCCCACCAGGACTCTCAAATGGCAATTTGTTGTTGTTTTTCCTCAAGAATGGAAGGGGGTCCTCATTCTTGTATTTTTTTATGTTGCAACCACCTTTGCCATACCAACATTGGCCTCTTTTTCCATTTCCTTCCTCTTAACTAAAGACACCTATGTACATGTTGCAATTCCACAAGTTGGTAAAGCCAACAAATGAGCTTTCACACATAAATATGTGCTCATGAAATAATTTTTGCAATAGTTTCATTTCCAAGCAACATTGCCTCCTCCCTTCATCTTGTTGCCTGACCCTTGCTCTCTTGTGACATATTTCCACAAGGGATATTTGTTATCTTGAGGCTATTGTCTTCCCTCAACATTTGAAGTTGTTGTTGCAGCCCCACTTGCAATAGAGGGAACACTTGTAGACCTTGATGAAATTAGAAGAGGAGGGGCATCTCAAATGGGGAAATTCTTCCCCTTCCTTTGTCCCTTCCCTGTTGCCCTTGATTGAGACATGAATGCTATAAAAAAATAGAGAAAAAATGCACAAATTTGTAAAACAAATGCACATGCAAATTGTTGTAATAAAAATGCAAAAAAATAGAGAGAAAATGCACTTAGTTGTTGCTCAAATCGCATGCGAAATTCTCCCACACCCTTTTCTCTTCACTCTCACACACTCACAACAAACCCACAACAAGAGAGAATGACTTTAGTGAAGTTACAATGGGCCAAATCGCCCTTTTATGGTCATGCGAAGGTGAAAAACATGTGACACCTGTCCTCGAATCGAGACACGATCAAACACAATCCGGACAAGACGTATCCCACTGAATCATGTCTGATTCGTTTGATTCAGACATGTGAGGCCTGGGAAACGAATCTGGTATCTTAGTTTATAATGTTCCTTTACATTTCGTCTTTCTTTCTTCTTTTTTTTTGGTTCTTCTGGAAAAAAAAACAAAAAAAAAAAACAAAACAAAACAAAAAAACAAACAAACAAACAAACATAAACAAAAAAACTTCTTTTACCATCACAAGTTATCTCATACTGCAATTTCGTGTCTCTTTTAAGTTGTGACCTTGAATTTATATATTATTATTATTATTATAAATAAATGTTGTCCATTTAAAATATGTAAATCGCTATTTATTTGAAATAGTTGTAATTGTATTGGATACATATATTCAATCTCTTTGCATTTCCATGTGTAGCTTAAAAGGCTATTTAGGGGTTTGTGAGCATAAACATTCTACTAGTGCTAGAGGAAGCAGCGAGAAAACAATTATTGGATAAAATTAAACAAAGGTATTATTCAACAAGGTTTACCATCTAGGTTTAATCATCAGGGTTGATATGGGGTTGGAGGTCTATCACATCCTTATGTGTCTTATAATGTTTTCACAATGACCCTTTCCTTGGATTTGAGTATATTCTTCCCATATTATCAGGTGAAAGTAGCCTAATGGTTAATAACATGCGTTTCTTCCTAATAGGTTATAGGTTCAAATCGAGAGTGGGGTAGAGTATATACACCTCTATACCATTAAATCATTGTGAGGGGAGGTTCCCTTGTCCCGGAAACAAGATGGTCCCAGACACCAATTTGGTGTCGGCTTAGCCATGACATTAAAATTAGATTATTATGATTATTACAATTCTTATTATTGAGAATGAATTAAGCATGAAATGTGCTAGATTTCTAGACCTTGACACTGAGTTGATTAAAATGTATTTAAAAAAAAAAAGGCTTATGATAGAATGTGGTGATATTTTATTTTATTAATGGCCAAGGCCTTGGGATTTGACTACTTTTTCTTCACAGTTCTTGCGACATTGTTCATGAAACACAAATCAGTGTATCTTTCCATCCATTGATGCAAATTTGAAGTTTTGGGCTTATTCAAATCTATCAGAGAAGGTTCTCCATTAGCCCATGCACTATATCAATGTTCAAAGCATTAGAATATCAATTTTTGCAAAGAATTGATGCAAGTATCATTTAATGATTTCCTCTTCTCAAGCCAAAGCAAGGATAACTCTTACTAGGTGATTTCATAGACGACTTGTTACCCTCTATCTTGATGATAAAAAATTCATATAGAATAAAGTGCATTTGCTTGATATTACTTTCAAGAATTCATTTTAAAGTGTAAAGAGAGGCTAACATTATTCTTGAACAAAGGATGTACATGGATTCCACTTGACACACTATTCAAGCTTTTTTTGACATCTCTTTGTTGTCTAGGATTTATCGAAGGAGTTATGGGTTTTATGGGTTATGATGATTGACAAAGTAGAAAAAAAGTTGAGAAGTTGATTAAAATCAATATTATTTTATATGTACTCAAACTTTAATGATCAACCATGTTTATTATACTTCTTGTTCGATGCCATCTTGAGATGCCTATGAGACATTGGTCGAATCTTTAAGGCCATTTTTTGTGTTGGTTTTGAATTGCAAAAGGATTTCATAGAATCGACTTGAATTTATGTTGTACCTTAAGAGTTTAGGATGATATGGGTGTTCTCAACAAGTTCTATTTAATACAACTTCTATGTTGAGTGGATAATCAGAGCCTAGGAGGGCTAGATCGCTTGAAAACAATTGTCTAGGCATTATGTTTTAGACATGTAAACAATGGTGTACTGATCTTCAATGTCATTTTTCAATTTCTTAATGTGTTTCCCATGTGTTGATATATCCTATATTTTTAACGTAAAGAAGCCAAAACGAAAATCATCCCCCTCCAACCTCAACAAAGACATAATCATAGAAAATCAATATGATAGGGTGCATTTCAACATTTCCATATGTCTTCTTCAACTTCTATCTCACTATTTCAACAAATTTAATTTATAAGTCTTTACTTACCTGCTTAATTGACTGTCTTCCCTATTAGTTTGTGCATATCTCTATCTCCTTGGTGCTTCTATGAGGGAATTTGATCTTTGGATTTCGATAACACAACCATGTCCCACACACAACCTTCTACTTTACCAATTCCTTCCCATTCCCCCCAACCCACACTTCCCATTCCCCGACCCCACACCTCGTGATTCCTCATGCCTTCCACATCCATATCTTTGTTTCGTATGATGCTACCTCTACATCACTCTAAATTCATCTACACTTCTATCCACACACCTTTACACATTTTTTATGCAAATATAAGTAATACTAACACAATCACATTAATAAATATATTTTATAAAAGATAAAAAAAATAATAACTATCCTTATATATCAATCACATTTATTAATATAATTATACTAATATTCAACAACATAGATATCACCAAACTAAATAATATAAAATCATTAAATTTAAATCACTTTACAAATTTCACTATTTTATTTATATATTAGTAAGATTACTCCTAGCGGCAGAGAATGCTGGCCTAAAAGTGTTTCCTTTGCTGGCACCATTTGATGGAGTGCAATACATCGAGAGCTCGTTAAAACCGAGTTGTGGTCGTATGTATAAAGTCAGCCGCAATGAAACGCACCGCTTTGAACGCCAACTATGTTACGGTTGGAATGTGCGATGGACTAAAGTAACCAGTGAATTTCGGGAATATTCCACATTACCATAGTCTAAACTTACTCGTCCAAGACGCATTCACACAAAGCTGGTCCCATGCATAAAAGTTCAGACTCGTGCTAGACACGTCCGCATGAAACCGGTTCCCATGTTTATAATTCTAAATCGGCTGCGCGTATATTAACTTCTTAGACTG
The DNA here is from genome assembly GCA_000404065.3 of Pinus taeda. Taxonomy (NCBI): domain Eukaryota; kingdom Viridiplantae; phylum Streptophyta; class Pinopsida; order Pinales; family Pinaceae; genus Pinus; species Pinus taeda. Next base: position 28,114 of record APFE030930234.1, read on the forward strand.
CTCCACAAAATATCCCATGCACTCAGCACGTTTTCCGTCTTTTATAATTCTAAATCAGCTGCGCGTATATTAACTTCTTAGACTGCTCCACAAAACATCCCATGCACTCAACACGTTTTCCGTCTCTATATATCCGTTGGTAGTTACTCCAAACAATCTCATGCCGCAGCCATTCACTCGCACAACTCTAGGAGCTACCACCATCTCTGTGATTCCTGACTTCAAATCCCCTTACTACTTCCTCCCTCGAGAGACTTCAAAGTTTACCGGCCCGTCCTCAGTGCGACTCCCCTGCAAAATCTTGCAATGACTAAACCCTCGCGAAACCAGAGCTGCGGCAGCAATCCCAAAAGCTGCTCACTGAAGTCGTGGCACTTCAAGGGAATCCGGATGAGAAAATGGGTGTCGTAAGTTCGAATACCCAATTCCAGTGGCAGAATTTGGTTGGGCTCCTACGACACCCCGGAAAAAGCGGCCCGTGCATATGACTTTGCTGTGTACTGCCTCATAGGAACCAAGGCCAAGCTCAATTTTCCCCACTCTCCGCCGAAAATTTCCTGCGCTTCGTTTCTATCACCGCAGCAAATTCAAACGGCGGCGGCCAAGTTCGCTGCAGAAGAATGCCGGCTTCTTTCTGAAAATGGCGAGGCATCCTCATCATACGGTTCGGAAGAGGAATGTGATATTAACAGTGAACAGATTATTTGGGAGGAGGATGCGACATTTGGGGATTCAGTAGCATTTGAAAGTATGGAGAATGGTGGATCTTTCAACGTAGAGGATATTCCTCCGTTGGAGGGGTTGATGGAAGATTTTGGGATTCCGTTTCAGCTGCCAGAAGACTGGGAGCTGGGAATTTTTTAATTTTCTTATTCTGTTGCTGAAATTCTACCCTGAGAATTTAATTTTTTTGGAATTAGTGAATAGCGTTTTAAATCAAATATATATTATAAAAATTTGACAGAGAGAAGAATTCTTAAAATTGTAAATACTAATTGATTAGTTTCATTTAAAAAGTGGGATGTTATTGATTTGAAAATAATTTTCAATGAACATAAGATCGCATTCAAATTATCAAAACATTAATCCTTAAAATTGTAAATCTTGATTGATTAGTTTCATTTAAAATGTTGAAATCATCAAAACATTAAGTCCTAAAATTGCAAATCTTAAATGATCAGTTTTATTTAAAAAGTTAGATGCTATCGATTTGAAAATAATTTTCAATGGACATAAGATTGCATCCAAACCATCAAAACATTACCAGAGTAATAATTAAAATTATCAGTGAAAAGCACCCTTATTATTTGTCAACCATGGTCAACCATAAAATTTCATTTCTATTACATATTTGCACCTTATTTACATGTGCCTATTCCTATATCGCCATTGTTCTTCGATTTATGCCTTACAACATTTCCTTTACAACATCTAGTGCAAATGCTAGTTTATTCATGATGAGACATATCCATTCAAGTATCCGCCTTTTTGTATTCTGATTGTGTATGCATTATTGCATATTCCTCTAAACGTGGCAGGAGTGGAGCCCACGCTCTTGCTGACACCTTGCTAACAGTGACATACGGGTAACATATTCTTGTTGCAAAAGTGTGTTCTCAGAGCGGTAATCACGACAAATTTTGCCGACCCCACATACATATATATATATATTCAAACATCAGTCATCAGTCATACACAACCAAATAATTATCAAAACAAAGGTGAAACATAAGGACAGTGGCAATCCGAAGGTTTATTTAGAGAGTGTTCGGGGGACAAGACAAATCGCACCACTGGATTGTTTCGTAAATTTTGTACAATTATTTTAATTAGGAAATTTAATTATTCGATAACTTAAATGGTAATTTTTCATTAAATTGTAATTTTAAATATAAAAATATGGAGAATTAAAAAAAAAATATTAATATTAATAATATTAAAATTTTATTAATTTAATAAAAAAAATATCACTTTAACAAATTTATTTCAATTATAATAATATTTATATAAATTTTTAATTGCATATGGTTTATTTATAAAGTAGGTTGGAAATTTATTTTTAAAAATTTTTTAAATTTTATCATATTAAATATTATCATGTAAAAATAAGTGATGTTTGTTTTTCATTTAATAAGAAGGAGATAAAGGAGATATGTGTTTATATTTATGTTTAACATAGATTGATATAGTAATATTATAATAATGATATAATAAATTACATAGATACATTCAATATTCAATTTGAAAATAAAAATTTTAATATTTATTTTATATAATAAAAAAATTATAATTAATAATTTTAATAAAAAAAAATATAAATAACTGAAAGTTAAAAAAATACAAAATTATTTTACTTCTTGGAAACAAAAATTACAATACTTTTAATAGCTCTCTAAATGACATTTAAATATATTAATTATAAAAAAAATATTTTAATATGAATTATAAATCAAATATACAAATAAATATTTAATTCATATACTTCATATATAAAAAATAATGTTTAAAACATTTAATGGTGTCATGGTCAATATAAAAAGATGTGTAATTTTTTGAATATTCAAAATGAAATTGACCACAGGCATAATTACTTTGGTGAATATATTTAATTTATATACTTTATATATATAAAAAAATGTTTAAAACATTTAATTGTCTCACGTCAATAAAAAAGATGTGTAATTTTTTGAATATTCAAAATGAAATTGACCACAGGCATAATTACTTTGGTGAATATATTTAATTTATATACTTTATATATATAAAAAAATGTTTAAAACATTTAATTGTCTCACGTCAATATAAAAAGATGTATAATTTTTTGAATATTCAAAATGAAATTGACGACGGGCATAATTACTTTGGTGAATAATATAGAATTGGAAAATAATATAATTTCTTTTTAAACTCAATATAATATTACCCAGTAACATATACATACATAAAATAAACCAATATAACTTCTTTTTTTTAGGAGAAAAAAAGCAATATTGTATTATATAAGATATATAAAGACTGATCAGTACATTGGCATAGCAGTTCTGCATATGGCGAAAATATAGAGTTGAGCCAAAAGAACTAGGAGATATGGAAAGCTTAATCCCACCTGATAGATAAGATTTTCTAGGAAAACAAGACAGTCCAAGGAGATGCCAGGAAGATGTAAGATATTACACTTCTGATAGAAATATGAGGCATTTGATAATCAGAGGGAAAGAAACACTGAAAATAGGAGACTCCCCTTTATACATCGACTGTTCATAGTCAAAATTGGAGGAACAGAGAAACAGAAAGAGAAACAAAAGATATTGCATACCTGAGTAAATTTGAAATTAAAAACTAGGAGGGGAAAAATCCTGAATAGGGAAGACTTCCCCTTCAGTCTTTACCTTCATATACCAAAAGCATGGATCCGATTCAAGACCCTCCTTTGACAAAGAGTCTGCTTGTTAATTCTGAGCCCTGTTTATATGGTGAATGGTGCATCCTTCCATCCTTCTCTAGAAGAACCTAATTCTGTCCATCCAGCCAAGCAGATGAGGTTTGTAGATATTATTTTTCCCCAAAACATAGTCCACCAGGACTTATCTTAATTATAACTACCAAATATATATCTATATATATATATATAAAACTGGAAAATAATTTATCACTCAAATAATTCAATTCTTCTCGACACCTAATAAAATAAGTTAAAACATCACTATTTCAACAGTATTTGTAATGCTCACAATTTTTTCTTCCAAGGAGGGAAAAACCTGTTCGTAATGTTAACTAAGGAGGTGTGGAGGTACGTGTTTCACGAAGCCTCCTTGGGCTAAGCGCGCCACAAATATTTTCCAGTCAATATTGATTAATCGATCTTCACTTTTTCATGTCGAGTCTGTCCACGCTGGCAATAGATGTCTATATTCAAGACTTTCTAGGCATTGATGTCTGTCACTTCGTAATTATTACCTACTTCAGTATTTATAGAAATCGCAACACCTATTGAATTCTAATTATTTTTTGCATTTCTAATATCAGCCAACAATGCCCCCTGATTCTATCAGAGGCTCTTTGGATAGGACTCGTGATGCCATCCAACTGGCCACTTCCATCATTTCTCGTTCCCAAAAAAGGCGACGGTGTATGATTTCATCGCCTGCGTTCCCAAAACTTCCAGAGAAATCAGAGAATGGACCTCGACATTTGATGAGCAGTTCCAAGATCTTGAAATGGACCTTTCAGTTTGGCTAAGTTCTCAGCAGATTGTTCGCCAGGCTGTCTCATAGATCTAATTACCCGTGCCAGAGCCGGATGTGCTGCTTCAACTGGTGCCAGATTCTGGATTTGTGGGATCAAAGATTAAATTTGCAGAGGCAAAGTTGCAAATGTGGCTTACTTAAGCTCCCAATGTTGCAGTAATTGGTGTCTATGGGGTACCTGGTGTTGGAAAAAATTCATTGTTGAAGATCATCTACAACACCAACAAGGTCAGCAGTGTGTTTGATTTTGTGATTTGGGTCACACTTTCTCAAGAATTTAAAATTTAGGAATTGCAGTGCCGTATCGGTGAGTCAATCGATTTGGACTTGTCTGATACTTGTGACAGTGACGTCCGGAAGATGAAATTGTATGCGCGTTTACTGAAGAAGTTTCTTCTGGTATTAGATGATATGTGCAGGCCACTGGATCTGCAGGAAGTGGGTATTGGATTTGGGAAAAATACTGGTACCAAAGTGGTATTTTCTACACGCAACAGAGACCTAGCGTTAATGGAGGCTGAGGAGTCCATTGAAGTGCAGAGGTTGAGCAGGGATGAAGGGTGGGAATTGTTCGAGAGAATAGCTTTCAAAGGCAAGCATTCTCCCGAGGAATTAAAGGAGCGCGCGAGAACAATTGCGGACGAGTGTGCTGGTTTGCCCGTGGCCATCAACGTTGTCGCGGGAGCAATGAGAGGTAAAACAACGTTGGATGAGTGGAATAGTTTGGCTTCTGAGAAATGCAACGCGTTCTTTAGCACATACTCTGAAAACTATAATGTGCTGTTAGACTCCCATCAATAATTACACCCTCCCCTCTTGTATTACGTGTCTTATTATAATCCGTTTGATCTAATGTTAAATGATTAAACTATTTTCCATCGTTAATAAAAAAATCCCATAATAACTGAAACAATAATTATCTTAACTTAATCATTTTCTTTTGCTCATTGTGGCCTGAGAGGGTTTGGTACGCAGCTAATGTCTTAATCTTTTTCTTTTGCTTATTGTGGCATGAGAGGGTTTGGTATGCAGGTAATGTCCCATTCGAGGAATCGACACCACCATGGTATTCGACGAACTGATATTCTACACTTTCACCATGGTATTCCACTGACCGAGATTCTACCAGTAAGGCGAAACGAAACTTTTATCAGGATTATTTGGTAAGTTATTTCTAACTTTTATCAGGGTTGTCTGGTAAGTTATTTGAGACTCTAGAGTTAGATTATTCAGGATTCAAATGTCTGAGAGGGGTTGATAAGGGGCTCAAGGTATTGGGGGATTCAACAGGAAAGATTTCGTAATAAATAGGTCAGGCTCTGAGCTGCAATGTCTCCAATGAAAATGCCTTCTTCTCTACATTCCAGCAAGGGTGGAGGCTCCTCTTTTGAAAGGAAATTCTGTTAACTTTTATTTTTGTTGTTTGTGACTGAATAGGCAAGATTCACATCGCTGAAGATTTAAACAAATCCACCCTTGTCTGTATGTTTTTTCCCTTACACAAATCCACTCTTCTTTGTATGTTTTTTTCCCTTACAGACGACCAGGGAGCATGCCATTGCACTTTGCTGTTCGAGGAGGCTTTGGAATTTGTGTGAGAATTGTTGCATCCTCATGCCCTGAGTTGTAACAAACATACTCCTCTCATGGTGGTCGACATGTATGGGAAGGTTTCCTGCATTCAGAGGCTTCTGCAAGCTGGTGAAAATATATTGTTGTTTGACTCGTTACATAGGAGAACTTGCTTGCATTATGCAGCAAACGATGCACACACTAATTGCTTGGAAGCCATTCTCTCAGCTGCCTAGTCTACTCCAGTTGCAGGCTCTTGGGGATTTTCCTGGTTTGTAAATGCAAGAGATGGGATTGGAGCCACTTCATTACACCTTGCGGCCCAAATGAAACATGTAGGGGTTGTTCATTCGTTGTTGAGAAATGGGTCTTTATGCAACCACTAGAGCTCAGGGGTAAAAGATAGAGCCACGGGTAAGAGATAGAGACACTTAGTTTTGTAATTAGTTTCTTTGTATCTTCGAAAATATAGTTGTCACATCTGAATATTGCTCTTCGTTTTAATAACTTGTGTGCAATTTTCGTGAAAATTGGGGTTTTTCTTGAAAATTTGTGCCAAATGGATCTTTCTTTCCTGAACAGCATGTGCTCTATCAGAACTTGAAAGGAAATTCTGTCAACTTTGTATTTTTTATTGTTTGTGACTGAAAAGGCAAAGCTTCTTCCGAATCAAGATTTAATCAAACCCACCCTTGTTTTTATGTTTTTTCCGTTACAGATGACCAGGGAGCGCGTCTCTGCACTCTGCACCTTGCTGCTCGAGTAGGCTTCTTGGATTCTGTGCGAGAATTGTTGGCTTGGGGTGCTGGCCGCATTCAGCGAAATGCATCTTGGATAAATACAACAGAGCAGAGAATTGAAAGGTTATAGCATTGCCATGTTATTATTTATCTTTTCTCTCATCTGTTTTATTAATTTTGTATTGGGATTTTTTTTTTTTGTGTCTTTATTGTTTATATTTAGGCATTCAATGAAAAGTAGAACTAGGGGTCCATTTAGTAAGCCACCTAGTTTTCCCATCATCATTCCTGTCAATTCTTGAATATCTTGGACATGACTAGAGTATGCCCACTAAAAATGGTTGATTAGAGGTTAATTTTTTCTTGGCTATAGTTGAGACTCTGACATGCAGCATCCAGATAACAAACCTTGCATAGTTTACACCGGCTTCTCCCGTCTCATTAGATTTTGAGACATTCTATGATTTGTAATTACATGAAAATAGGTCCAGGAATGTTGAGAAATCAATGTATTGACTATGAACATCCATGCAATGAAGCTTTCCTTCATTCTATTTTTCTCATATTCTATGGTTTTTGGAAAACATACAACACCATAACCGACCTCCAAGACATTGATAATGTTAACTTTGATTTCTTTAGTTGTAAGTGAGCTAGTGATGGCAGTGGCTTTAGAAGATTTATTTGTATCGAAGTGTTTGTTTGGATTTATTTAGAATCGAGTTGTGGTGAATGCAACTGTCATTTGATGCTAAATTTCTTGATGTCTTCCTTATTCTGAGGCATTAATGCCCAAAATATACAATGAAACTATCATATCTTTTGGTTACCACTAAATTTGGCAGTGCATATGGACCTGGTTCCAACCTTGTAACCTGACATTTGATACCTTCTCAGAGGCCTCGCCCTCTTTTCCAATTTGGTTAAGGAATAACAATCTCCCTCGTTATTCTTAGACTAAGGATTCCATCCATGCAATTAGTGGGTGCTTTGGAATATCTGTCTTAATCCTCGAAGTACATTTCCAACCACTTTTCCAACTTTGTAAGCATTTATGTGAAAGTGGTTTTTGGGCCCTGGTCTCCTAAAGGAAATCAGGAAATCCTTTTCGATGTTGATGGAATAATCTAGACCCAAAATCCAAATTATGAACAAGTTTCTTTCTTGCGTAGTTCTTGTTTTTCAACGAGTGCCCTAGCTACATGTTTTCCTAGCTAGGTTTTTGAGGCCACCGTTTTAGGGCACTGATTAAAAAGAATAAGAAATGCAGATCCCTTCATGGAATGGTGCAGAACTACACCATCATATGGTTGGTTGAATGTCCTTAAACGATGAGAATGGGATGGTGCACAAAGTTCCCCCACACTGGGCACAACACACCAAGGCCGTCCAATTTACTAGCATAAGAGCACCTGATTCACTCACTCAAACATCAATTAAATTCTTGATGGGGAGACCCTGCCACAAGGCAAATGGTTTGAATTGAAGAATGGAAAGGAAAATTCCATCCCTTTTTAGGAGATTTTTACCATTTGGAATCCAACATCTTCCTTTGATATGGCAGCACCCACTTCTTTATCAAATGGAAAATCATTAGAAGGAACCATGAAAGATAACTTTCAGCAATCGGATGACTCGCAGATTTCAAAAGTGTTGAGGTGAAGAAAGTCATATCATTTTTGTATGTAGGCACACTCATCAAATATAGTTAAGGTGTTTTTCATGTAAATCTACAGAAATATTTCATAAGTGTTGGTTTGCAACAA
>APFE030930235.1:3974-50527 GCA_000404065.3 Pinus taeda
AATATTGATGATGATAATGGTGGTTAACGTCTATTAAGACCAAACTTTGGTCTATCGGACCTAAAGAAACGAATTATTTAGTTTGATTTAAGATTTTATTCCTATGCTCAAAACGCTGGGAGAGAAGCCTCCCGAGCTCACTGTGATTTTGACATTGTAAAAGGCTAAAAAGGTCAGTGTTGCAACAAGGATTTTGAAACTAAGATTAATGAACATGTATTTTACATAGAAGTTCAAAGACACACACACGCACACACACACACACACACACACATATATATATATATGCACTGCTCTCTGATTTTCGTGAGATTGTTTTCTATTATTTATTATTATCTGAAATATAATTTTAAAATGTTCTAGAAAAATCTATTTATATAAATTTGACAATCCATTTCAGCCAATTTTAAAATTGATTCAAATAAAATTAATAAAAGCATATACTAAAAACTATAAAATTAATAATAATAAAAAGTGTAATTTAACTTATAGATGTAATAAACTTTTTTCATGGGAAAAATAATTTCAAGAAAAATTATGTTTGTTGTTGTTTAAAATGCATTTTTGAATGCATAAATAGATTCGATACTTTGAAAAACTCATAGGCCACTTGAATTTTGTAAATTAAACAATTTAAGCTCAAATTTTTAAAAATATATGTCTATTAGATATCATTTTGGGATTCAACTGCGTTAAGTAAGTCATTCACGTATGACCATTTCCATGAGTCGTAATAGAGTCACTCATCACTTTGTATGACCATTTCCATGAGAGGTAGTCGTAATAGTGTCAATCATCACTTCTGGGGTTTGCACCCAGTAACCAGGACTTCTCGGGAGGTCACCCATCCCAGATCGCCTCTGGCTCAAGCGCGCTTAACTGTGAAGTTTTCCCCACAATCAAGCCCACTTAGCTTGCTACCCCATTTGCAAAACCTTAGCAAGTATTGTGCCTCATGAACCATTCAAGTAGAGTTCCCTTCACTCTTTTTGAATTTAAGTATTAGGGGGTTTACGCAGTGCATTATATTAGATATCATTTTGAGATTCAATTGCATTAAGTAAGTCATTCACGTATGACCATTTCCATGGGAGGTAGTCGTAACTGATAAATTTCTCATGATTTTTAAATAGTTCACTTAGCACTCATTGCATCGGGTGATGCTCACAGGGGTGAAGAAGTGGGATTGAAACTAGTGAAATGAATCACATAGCCCTGGAAGTGATGATTGATGCTATGTGATTCATTTCACTAGTTTCAATCCCACTTCTTCACCCCTGTGAGCATCACCTGATGCAATGGGTGCTAAGTGAACTATTCAAAAATCATGAAAAATTAGTTAGTTACGACTACCTCTCATGGAAATGGTCATACGTGAATGATTTACTTAACGCAGTTGAATTCTAAAATGATATCTAATATAATGCACTACGTAAACCCCCTAATACTTAAATTCAAAAAGAGTGAAGAGAACTACTTGAATGGTTCATGAGGCACAATACTTGCTAAGGTTTTGCAAATCGGGTAGCAAGCTAAGTGGGCTTGATTGTGGGGAAAACTCCACAGTTAAGCGCGCTTGAGACAAAGGCGATCTGGGATGGGTGACCTCCCAGGAAGTCCTGGTTACTAAGTGCAAGACCCAGAAGTGATTATTGACGCTCAGTGATTCATTTCACTAGGGAAAAGTGATGATTGATGCTCTATGATTCATTTCACTAATTTCAATCCCACTTCTTCACCCCTGTGAGCATCACCTGATGCAATGAGTGCTAAGTGAACTATTCAAAAATCATGAGAAATTAGTCAGTTACAACTACCTTTCATGGAAATGGTCATACGTGAATGACTTACTTAACACAGTTGAATCCCAAAATGATATCTAATATAATGCAGTCAAAGTAAACTATTAAAAAATTATAAGAAACTAGTAATGAATACTAAGTGAACTATTCAAAAATCATGAGAAATTAGTCAGTTACTACTACTTCTCATGAAAATGGTCATAGGTGAATGACTTAACGCACTCGAATCCCAAAATGATATTTAATATAATGCACTGGGTAAACCCCTTAATACTTAAAAATATATGTCTAATTAAAATTAAAATTAAAATTAACTAGAAAAAATATAATTTTTTAGAAAAATAATAAAATAAAATAAAACATCTAATCTTATTTTTAAAATTCAATAAAAAAAATAAACAAATTCCAATACATAATCATAAAAATATTAAAAAATAAAAAAAAAATTTAAACTGACTTTTAAAAAATATCAATAAATTAAAATTAAAATTACTAAAAAAAAAATATAATAAAAAAAAAATAATAAAATAAAATAAACATCTAAACTTATTTTTAAAAATTCAATAAAAAAAATAAACAAAATCCAAATAAATAAAATATAAAAATATTAAAAAATAAAGTAAAATATTTAAACTGACTTTTAAAAAATTCGTACAATATTTGTTGAGATTTATTTTAATGATAAATATTAATGATTAAAGATTATATACTTCAAATTTTAAGGTTTATTTATATTATCAAAAATAAAAATTGTAGTTATCAATCTAGGTAAGTGTAGAATTTCTTCAATCCGAGCATACAAATTTCTTCGTACAACGTTATGATATATTTAGGATCTGGGAAACAGTGTAATCAAGTTGTGACATTTTTCAGAAATAATTGAGTGAGTGCTAAGTGAACTATTCAAAAATAAAAAATCATAAAAAATTAGTCACTTACTAATATAATGCACTGCGTAACCCCCCTAATACTTGAAAATATATACTAATTAAAATTAAAATTAACTAGTTAAGATGTGAAAAAACATAAATTTTTTAGAAAAATAATAAATAAATTTAAACTTATTTTTAAAATTCAAATAAAAAAATTCCAAATAACAAAAAATTCATAGAAATATTAAAAAATAAATAAAAATAGCTAAACTGACTTAAAAAAAATTTGTACAATATTTGTTGAGATTTATTTTAATGATAAATATTAATGATTAAAGCCTATATACTTCAAATTTTAAGGTTTATCTATATTTTCAAAAATAAAAATTGCAGTTTTCAATCCAGGTAAGTGTAGAATTTCTTCAATCCGAGCACACAGAATTCTTCATCCCAAGCACAAAGCTGTGACATATCCCGGAAACAGTACAATCAAGCTGTGATACTTCCCAGAAATAGTCGAGTCTATCGAGACCCCAAAAAGTGAAAATTCCAGGCTTTGAATGATTCGCAAACCAGACTTTTTCTTAGTTCTTGAAAATACACATACACGTTGTCTGTTTTTTGAATACAGACTATAACGTGCATAAATGGAAGTTAATGATCTCACATAAATATAAAGCCGATTAAGAATAGTTCAAGGGATATCAAAAAGCGACAGAATGATCTCACATGAATGGGAATTTGGATTGAGAATAATCCAAAGGGTATCGAAAGGCAGAGGAAACATCACGCCTGGCTGTTTTCCCATGCAAATTGAAATGTTCTGTTTGATTTAGTCCCATTCCTGCCCCCCAACTGGAACCACATCATTCATTGACTGTCACATATCTAGAGCTATGTAGTTTTCATTGCTATAGATTAGGCCAGAGACTCTTTATATTTTGAATTTTCAGATAAAAGTTTCTGGAATATTATTGAGTACTGTGAATCATGGTCCCAAAGAAATATACCAGGAAGCCATTGGTATTGGCTGGATTTATAATTTGGGTATTGTTTGGATTGTGTGTAAGTAAAGGATCAGCTCAGCTTAGTGAGAATTTTTATGCAGAAACCTGTCCCAATGTTGAATCCATTGTAAGGAATGCTGTTTCACAAAAGTTTGAGCAGACGTTTGTCACAGTCCCTGCAACACTGAGGCTCTTCTTCCATGACTGCTTCGTGCAGGTAAGGGAGACATCTGTATAGATATGTTCAGGTTTTTGCTTTGAATTTGAAATTGAAATTGAAATTCTTTGTTCTTTCATCTTTTACCCATTGTTGATCCCACTAAATTAGTATTATTAATATATGGGCTCATATATATTGTTGAACACTGTCAATTATGATGATGGATGTTTGCATTGAGGTCAAATGGTCTGATTTTGCATTTGGGTTTGCACAGGGATGTGATGCCTCTGTGATTATTCAGTCTACACCAAACAACATAGCTGAGAAAGATTATTCAGACAACTTGTCACTAGCTGGTGATGGATTTGATACTGTAATAAAGGCCAAGCAAGCTGTAGAAAATGTGTGCCCCAACACGGTGTCTTGCGCTGATATCCTAGCCATGGCTGCCAGAGATGTTGTAGCATTGGTAAGTGATTTGCATTACAGGGCTAAGTTGCCCACATTATTTTTGGAGAATTAATTGCTTTTTAGCATTGGTAAGTGATTTGCATCACAGGGTTAAGTGGCCCAACTCCTCCTTAATGCGAACATGGGGAATTAATGGGTTTGCACTCCATAGTAAGTAGGATGACTATGGTCAAAATCATAAGCAGATAATCCATACAGATGAACTGGATTTCGATGGAAAGGCACTCATTTTGACATAAAACTAAAAATTTAAAGGGGATTGATGAAATGACTGAAACATATGTAATAAAGTTAAAAATTACTATTTTTGTTTGAAATTTTGACTTCAGACGAATATAATTAGACCTTTAGATGAGATATAAACATCAAAATTGAAAATCTCGCATTAGATCTAAAGATGAGTGAACCTACCAAAATTCATCAAATATTTCCTTGCATCTAAATTTGGAAGGAAAATAATTTTTGGTGTACTGTCACGATGGAAAGTGATAAATTTCATAAAGCTGTGAGACCTTCCCAACCAACAAAAAAAAGTGAGGTTACCCAGATTCTTTGAGGCATTGACCTGGGGATTTTACTTCTTGCAAATTTTCCATTATTGCAAATCTGAATTGTAATCATAGGATTGGGATTTAGATGACCATGTTACATTAATTCATCAACTAATGTTACTTGTTATTCTCTTATTTTGCAGGCTGGAGGCCCAAAATTTAATGTGGAGTTAGGGCGACGAGATGGATTGGTATCACTAGCCTCAAATGTCCCAGGAAATCTGCCGGAGCCTACATTCAATCTCAACCAACTGAACGCTTTATTTACGAGGAAAGGATTGAATCAGACAGAAATGATAGCTCTTTCCGGTAATTTACAGCAATTTTCATTTTTCTATTTGTCTGTAAATTTTAGGGTCAGACTGTTAGGGTGGATCTGGTAAATTTGATTTGGTAAATTATTTATAGTTTTCCTTTCTAGATTTATGAGAATTTATTGTTTTTTCCATGGTATTCCTTTCTAATCAAGCTTTATTTAAAGGTTGAAAAAATCAAAAGTAAATTGCCTCGTGGCCACTGAGAACACAGTAAGACACCACCATCTCTCTCCATGCTCTGTGATCCTTACACAGATTCCCAATAATTTTATGTAGTAATTAACTGCAATGACCCAGATTTTTCTTTTAAATTTACAACCAAATTAAATATCAAATTGGTGTATAAGATTCTTTATTTTTATATAAAGAAAATTTAATGTAAAACAACAATCTAACTCCACCTTGCCATTTCATTATTAAAATTTATAAATTAAAATATACATACCTATATTATAGCTATGAACCTATCATTTTTTAAGAAGGAATACCATTTCTTAACCATTAAATCCATAAGAATCCTTCTGCAAATTCCTGCGGCCCTTGTCTGGCCTCGTAATCCCAATTCCCAATTCTCCAGTAAATTACAGTAAGAAGATTAATAAACAAATTCTTCAGTAACTTCAAGTAATAAATTAGGAACATTAATAAGTAAATGGGAAATAATTTGCAGTTTGAAAAGGTTAGAAAAATACTGAAATGAAATGAATTTCAAAATTATTTTATTGTTTTTTCAAAACTTCCTTGCTCTTTCATAATGTTATCAAAATCTACTCATATCTCCCTCTTCCATAATGTTATCAAAATCCACTCGTCTCCCTGAGCTTAAGTCTAAGACGGTTGGGCTCCATAATCAGTCTAAGTCGGATGGGCTCCATAATCTTATCAAAATCCACTCATATCTTCTTGCGCTTAAATTGGATTCCCAGAATATTCCGGGATCCAATAGACATGGGCTAGGCTAATTATTCTGAGATCAGGAATTCTAAGAACATGGTCGATGTCAATTATTTCAATATTGGAAAGATATGAACAAAAACAAATAATTGATTTCACTTATGTCCATTGAAGCCCCAAATATTCTAGGAATCACGTGGAATCCACATGAGGATGCCCCTTATATCTATCCTGACACTAACTTTTGTTTTTGGTCTTTTTACAGGAGCGCATACCGTGGGATTTTCTCACTGCGACAGATTCGCAAATAGAATCTACAATTTCAGTAGTGGGAGTTCCGTGGACCCAACTTTGAACCCTGCCTACGCCATGCAACTCCAACAAATGTGCCCCAGAAACGTGGATCCGAGCATTGTCGTCAACATGGATCCCATAACTCCCAATACATTCGATAATGTATATTACCAGAATTTGCGATCCGCGAAGGGGCTCTTCACCTCTGACGAAGCTCTATTCACTGACAGACGCTCACGGAGCACAGTGAATACATATGCACAAAGTGCAGCTGCGTTTAATAAGGCTTTCGTGAACGCCATGACTAAATTGGGTCGTGTAGATGTTAAGACGGGAACAGAGGGCCAGATCAGACTAGATTGCACCCGCTTTAATTGATCCCACGCTCAACCTGATATAGTTCTTTTTCTTTTTATTTATTTTTGCTTTTGATGAACAAGAAAACGGAGCTTGTTCTCCTTATTGATTTTCATTGAGATTGGATCCCTCTTTGGAGCATTCATTCAGTGGCATATCTGCAACGGATTTGGATTAAATAAACGAATTGAATAGTGAGCATTTGCCGTATGTTGCATAATAACGAGGACGTCAAGTTGTATGTTGTCTGTTAGTTTGAAGTTTAGAAGTAGTTCAGGGGTCCTGTATCTAGGATGGCGATGGCGAGAAGTGGTTGGAATTTTGATAAAAAAAAATTTTGAGACAGTGTTTGAATCTTGTTTTTTATGGTGAAAATGGATTCAGCACCATCAAAAACTTTTAGAACATTTAAAATTTGGAAGTTTAACAATTATAGCTTGGATTTACAAAAATACTGGCCAGATTTTTTCTAAATATAACTAGAATTTCCTAGTTAGACTATGGGGAAGTTAATAACCTAGACACAGCCGGTTGGTTAGTTTGAAGTTGATAATAACCTTGACCCAGCCTGTTGATTAGTTTGAAGTTGGTAACCTGGACGTCAGCTGGTTAGTTAGTTTGAAGTTTGAAGGTTAGTTTGAAGTTTGAATGTTATATATTATTGTAATATTGTTCATTGTAAAAGGAAAGAGGTTCATTCTACATATAGCTTGTTTTTCTATCATTAAAGTTGACATTTTGTTAATCAGCTAAAATAAAAAATTCTAAAATTCTAAAATAAATAAATAACTATACAAAACATTTAAATAATGTCTACTCATAAAAAAATTGAAGAAATTGGATCCTTCTCGGGTCATGTTAGATTCATATTTAAGATGGACCTAGGGTAGTTTATAGCAAAAAAGTTAAAGAACAAAAACATCTAGAGATATAATTAGGCACTACTCTAATGTTAATGCTTTTTTGAGCTGAAAGTTATTTGAGCTTAAAGTTATGGAAAATTCAGACCATATTTTGAAAAAATTTGGTAGAGATTTTTGTAAATCCAAGTAAAAGTTGTCAAATTAGGTGCTCTAGAGGTTTTTGATGGCACTCAATCCATTTCCACCATCAAAAATATAATTCAAACATTGCATCTACAAGATTTTTTGAAATTTTTTTGCCCGTCTTGAGCCTCCCTAGACTACTCCTAAAATTACCAGGCAATTGACTTTTTCCAAACAATTGACTTTTCATATTTGTTTAGAAGAAGTTTAAAAAACTTAAAATTTACAATTGAAAACCAATAACTAAATATAAACCACATTAGTTGGTTCATAATCTCTACCAAATCTTAATAATATAATTCATCTTAAAAACATTCTCGTTTACAATATAGATACTAAAACTTTAAAATCTAACCAACATATTTCTTATTATATCATTATAATGAGTAATGAGTTAGAAATAAACCCAGAACATTATAATGAGTAATGAGTTTGAAATAAACCCAGACATTATAATGAATTTGAGATAAACCCAAAAGTCACTGGACTAAACCAAAATATTTATTAACTTAAATTGCTTTTAAATAAAAACATGGTAAAAAATTCCAGTAAATATGAATGCAATTGTTGTTATTATAAGCACTTTTTTCCTTTCAAATTCGATGCCATATGTAATACCAATAACTCTAAAAATATTGTAGACCAGGGGACCAAAAGAAAAATATTTCCGATGGCTCGGGAAAGGACAAGTTCCTAAAACATTAGTCTAAGATTAACTGATCTGCCCATCTAAAAAAAATCTCTGAGAACTATTGTTTTAAGAGGATAGGAAATCTTAAAAAGTGTTGGTATATGAGATAAAGAAAGTTTTAAACCAACTATTTTGGAGTAGGAGATACATTGGAATATGAAAGTTTATTAAATTAACATGAAGGTTTATTAAATAAACATTGATATTTTTTTGCTAATTTGTGAGAAGAATGAAACCATATATTTTATGTTTTTATAGATTGTAATAGATGTTGTTAAGGCATGGTAGATGAGTAAGTAATTATTTTTGGCAATGTTTATTAACAAAGTTTTGGGATTTGGCATGAATGAGTGGATATTTATTTTTGGAATAAACAATGACGCGATAATTGATTTAGTAGTTTTGGTTTAATAACAATTGAAGTTTAATCTAAATATATAAACAATTGTTTGGCAGTTTGATTTGGCACTAAACAAAACACTTTGAGTTACGGTAGCAAAACAATAGTTAAGAGACATATTTGGAAATTTGGGTCAAACGAGAGGTTCACTAAATTTAGAAAATTTTCACTAAAACCTGAAACTCACAGGAATTGAGGAAAATAGTAATTTAACTAAAAAAATTCTTGAAGCAACAGGTGAAGAGAAAATAAACACTTAGACAACATGTTTAGGGGACGATTTGTGAACAGAAAAAAGGTAAAAATAAGAAAACCATGTAGCGGATCAATGAACAAGTTAAACAAATATTGAACCAAAAATATCAATTCAGAATTCTTTAAAAACAAAATTTGAGCAACAACAAATTGGGAAAGAGAAGCGGAGTGTTGCACAGTGTGTGTGAGAGCTTTTGGTGCAACATGATTCATATTAGTGGTATGCATCAAGGGTGAATCAAAGACCAATATTGGCATCTGAAAGGTGTTTTTTAAATGCAAAGAAGTGTATGGGTGATTGGTGTTGATGTTGTTGGTGCATATAGAGTTTGGTGATTTGTTTAGTAACAATAGATTGCTGAAGATGTTTCTCAGTGATCATAGATTGTTGAAGATGTTGCTGATTGAGTACATTATTTTATTTTGAAGACATAAGTGGCATTTAGTGTTTCTTGTATGAAAATGGATGAACGATGAATCAATGAGTGTCAAGCAAGTTGTAGCTTGCAAAATCAGGGGTTGGTGTTCCTTCTAGTGGGTGCTGGAAAATAGTTGGGGTTTGTTGAAGGCTCGAAATGTTTGCCTCAACATCAGGAAAACCACCCACTTGGGACCTTAGAGCATATCATTTTCCGTTTGGAATGGTGGCTTCAACTAGAAATTATGGGACCAATTTCCCTTGATATATGTTAAATTTGACAACTAGGGCCAAACATCACTTTGGAGAGCTCTTTTGAGGTAGCTGATATTTTTCTTGGATTCCTCTTTCCGAGAGGTGTAGGATTGATCTAAATATCATCCCATTTTGACATGTACAAATGAAGTTATGAATTTATTTTGATTATGGACAAATTGTCAAGGTTGACCAACCATCAAATTAACCATCAAATTAGCCTCCTCCAGCTTTCAACATTGCATATAAATACAAGGTGCCTCCTCCTGATTTTGGCATATCATCTCATTCATCTTTCTCTCTCTCATCTTGACTGGGTACGTATTTTTGGGCCTCTCTCTCTCCACACGTGCGAAAGGAAGACTATCTTTTCTAGCTGTTACGTTGACTAGATTTGACCGAAATTTAGGAGGCCAAAAGTTTAGGAGGCCAAAATTTCTGGAGATTGTAATTTCAGGAGGCCGAAATTTCAAGAGGCTGACTTTAACCAGCGTTGACCCTGTTTGACTTCGGTTTTGTGAGGGAGACTTTTGTTTGGGCAGGCCACTATTCTAGGCACAAAAACTGAGGCAGTTTGACCCCTACGTTGACCAGTGTTGACTGCCTTAATTTAGGTTGTTGTGTTGACTTTTGTTGACCATATTTGACTGGTTATTTTCAGACTGTTTTGGGTTGCATTATCTTGCTATTGGAGGTTGAGTTGACCGAGGTTGGTTGTGTTGTTTTGGAGGTCAATTTTAGCCCTATTGACCAACGTTGAATTTCTGGTTAGGGCTTTCTGTTTATGTTGTCTTGACTAATCAGTTTGGGCAAGTGAATACTGTAAATTGTACTCTCTCTCTTTGTTGAAGTTTTGAAGAATTACAAGAGGAATTGATCAAGGGTTTCCCCACATTGGGGTTTGTCCTTGGCTAGTGCCATATCTTGTGTCCTCTTGTGTTGGCTTGTCTTCTACTATTATTGTTTATGTTCTATCTGCAGTTTACTATCATGTTGATGGGATTGCTATACTGGATATGATATTGGGCCAATAAAGAAAATTGAAGTAAAATTTCTCTAAGCATAGAACATACCATTGTTATCCTAAAATTAACATGGTATCACAGCTGAGGTGAAGACAAAGCCCAAGAAAGAGCAAAGAGAAATCACTATGAGGAGCAATCACTGATCAAGAACAAGTCTCAATGGCCTCCACATCCTACTTCAAGTCTGATGACAAGCTTCAAGATAAATCTAATTATCATGCATGGAAGATGTCTCTTGATTTGACTTTAGAAGACAATGATGTCATGGATTATGTGCAAGGAAAGATTCTAGAAGCTCCTTCAAATGCACTGGCTGTTGATAAGAAAAAGTACAAGAAGGGTGAAGTCAAAGCCAAGAAGATCATCAAGGATTCTATTCATAAGCACTTAGTTGCTTACGTCTCCAATTTTAATACATACAAGGAGATATTTGATAGGTTGGTTGACATGTTCAAATCTAGCAATGCAAATCAAATTATTTTCCTCAAGAACAAGATGAAGGATATAAAGAATGGAAAAGGTGAGGATATTCAATCCTACTTCATGAGGATTATTGAGATAAAAAATGATCTTCTTTTGATTAGTGAAGCTATTACTGATAGGGAGCTCATTCTTATTTCCCTTGGAGGTCTTCCTCCCGAACAACATGTGTTCAACACTACTATTCTCAATAACGATAGAATTCCAGGTTTTGAAGAATTGCCGACTAGATGTTCTCAAGAAGAAACAAGGATGATGGAATTGGAGATGCCTTCCAATAAGAATAATCCTACCACATTCTCCGTTCACGCCAAGAGGAAGATCAATGTAGGTTCAAAGAAGCAAAGTCAAGGAATATCAAGATTCGAAAATGGAAGGAAGGGAAGATGCTTCATTTGCAACAAGTTTGGTCACTATGCTAGGGAGTGTCCAAATAGAAGGGACACGTCTCATGATGATGATCACAATCATTCTAGGGGCAACAACAACAATTAAAGGAGTGACAGGTTCAACAACAAAGGGAAAAGGAATGCTTCTTCCACTCAACTTGGAAATGATCGAGCTTCTAAAAGAACAAGAAACTCCAAATATAATGAGTCTAATGTTGTAAATTCTAAGCAAAAGGAATTTTATCTTATATCTTCCCTCTCTACTGCCTCTCCTCTGGATATTTTGGGAAATTGGTTGATTGATAGTGGTGCCTCAAGGCACTTCACCAGGTACAAGGAAGCTCTTTCAAATCTGATAGAGAAGGATACAAATTTGGAAATTATCCTCGAAGACAATGCCACCTATCATGTGAAGGGAGTTGGGAATGTTACCCTTCAATTGAATCAAGGTAACACCGTTCATCTTCAAGAAGTACTATATGTACTTGATCTAAAGAAGAATCTAGTATCTATCTCAGTGATGGAAGACAAAGAATTCAAGGTGGCATTCATCGATGGAAATGTACATGTGTGGAAAATAAATTTCAAAGAAGAATTTACTCTTGGATTCAAGGTTGATAGTTTATATCAAGTTGGAGGAATTCCACTGGGAGCCATGTCTTGTGACACATCTCTTCAATCCGAACTACGACACCGTAGGTTTGCTCATCTTCACTATAAGTGATGCAGGTGGATATAGGTGGCCACACGCCAATTCCACCTAGAACACCTAGTGAGTTTCATATGTTTCCTTGTTCATTTTAGCATTTACTATTCTTAGCAGTTTTTCGGGTCGTGAACTTCTAGAGTAGTTTTGACCCCCTAAACGACATTTTTTTGGGGGTCTGCGGCAAGCCCGTAGCCATAGGAGGGAACCTACTGCAAAACCTATAGTACTGAAAGAGACCTTTCCAACAAGGTATCATACGCGCCAAACAAAGATAATATGACCAAACTACAACCTCGGGAAGTTGGTTGCCCAACTAACCCCAACACAAAATCTTGGTGTTATATCTCCTGGGGTTAGGGTTTTGGTTTTTTAGGGTTTTCTCATGTTTTCCAATAATAAATAGGCACTTGAGCCTCATTGTAACATAGTTCAGAGGCATGTAGCCGCCACATCTCTTCTCAGAGATAAGCTACCATCGCCCGAGGTATCTTATTTCCATTCTATTTGTAAGTTGTTGAAGCCCCAAAAGTTGGGCCTACAACAAGGGGGATACCCACCCGATCTAGACCTTGAAAGCAGCTCCTTTTCCATTTGGGATGGTGGGTTCGACTGGGGATAATGGGACCAGTTTCCCAATTTGTGTGTGTGTGTTGAGAATTGATATTTCCTTTCTAATAAAGTAAAATGCTTTTATTATAAATCTAATTTAACAACATGCAATTGTATTCTAATGGATAGAAATATCTAATTCTAAAACTAACCTAGGATTTAATCTTTTAGTTATGCAATCTAAAATAATTTCTAACAGCAATTGGTAATAAAGATCATTCAATTGCTATAAGAAAAGAATTCAATAAAGATGAACCGTTTCGTATAAAAAGTTAGCCGAAACAATTGTAAAACACATATCGCATAATAAGTCACTCATATATTAAACATAAATAGAATAGCCATCACTGTACAAAAGTGCCAAATGATAACTCAAACATTCAAGCATTTATATATAAATAACTGAACATAAATATTACCTTAACATATAAGCAGAATCATTAAGAGATAAAAGTACCATTGATAACAAGTTCTACTCATGAGATTCAGTAATAATGATTTATCTCCTCCTAATTCAACATCTACTAAGAGTACAAAAGTGCATTTCAGTAGCAAAGATTAAACACAGATATCAATTAATATTGTTCCATTCATTCATCAAAACCTCCTCCGAGGGTGCAAAAGTGCATGTTCTGTGGAAATGTTTTTGACAAATTTCAGGACCCTTCTCTAAATGCATGAGAAGGGTTGAAATACTATTAGCTAAACCTAAAAATAGTTTATTACAAAAATATAGAAGGAGGTTTAAATGACTGTCCTCATCTAAGGCAAAAATAAATCAAACTAAAACTAAAGTTGAATCTGGCAATTAACTATCTATGTATCTATTCTCTGTGGTCGCAAGCATTCAGCATCGGCTTGAGGAGAGTTGGTTGGCTGACTTCCGATTTTAGTTGACTTGTGAAAACAGAATCGACAAGTGTTGGTGCTATCTTCTCGGTAGAGTTAGTGAGGCATTT
The DNA here is from genome assembly GCA_000404065.3 of Pinus taeda. Taxonomy (NCBI): domain Eukaryota; kingdom Viridiplantae; phylum Streptophyta; class Pinopsida; order Pinales; family Pinaceae; genus Pinus; species Pinus taeda. Next base: position 17,936 of record APFE030930235.1, read on the forward strand.
CAGAGTCATGCATTGATTGTGTGGTTTAACCAAGTACTCTTAAGGATATCTCTGATAAATACCATTGGTTTTTAGAGCTCGGGTTTTGCCTTTAGCCTTTAGCACTTTTTCCTACAATTTTCCGGGCTTTCTAGTGACTCAGCAATCAGAGGCTCTCCTTCTCGAGGGGTTTTTCCCAACGATGCAGGATTAGCGTGCGCCTCGGAAACTACCTCCGTTTCTCGATCCGGGCTTCCCTGGTGATATTTTCCACCTCTTGCGCACTTTTTATTAGAGGATATATAAACCTTAAATTTTGTGGAATAAACGACTCTATGAGTCCTTGGTTCTGAGTCTTAAATTGTCTGTCTGTTATATTAGCACTATCTAGTACCCATTTGACCATGTCCGTGTATGGAAGAATCTTGGGTCTCGCCGCTATCTGGTGTAAGAATGAATATGCTAGTTCTGTAATTGATGCCTTAGATGACGCACGCGAGTCTACAGTTGCTGTAACCTCCATTACTCTGGGATTTTCTTCCTCGAGTAGACTGTACATGCCTTCCCAAGTAGTGATGCCGACGTCTTTGTTATAGGTAGTGTCTGTTGTTAGGACCCCATATTGTCTCTCTTTGACCTTATATTTTGTTATAATATTACCCTTTTCAACCCATATTTTGTAAGTCCTTGCTAGTGTTTTGACTCAATCATTCTAAAGGCATGCAGTGACTCTTCTCATTGCTATATGTTTAATTATTTAACACATAATCATGCTATATTTATAATTGATCTTTGAAGTTGACTGAGTTTCTGAACAATTAAAGAATGATGTGCAGTCCGCATTGTTGAAATTGCCTAAAGTTGGCAGGACTATCTTTTGCAGTTGCTGAAATAACATGAACAACACGCGAATCTCGAAGCTGAAACAACAAGAACAACATGCGAATCTCGAAGCTGAGACAGTTGAGATTTGCGTACCAGATTTGATAACAACAAAGGAACCTGATCGATCATTGAGGAAGCTGTTACATTGGTTGTAACGTTCATAATCTAAATTACTGTAACAACATTCTGTTGACGGGAAACCGATTTCCCTATTTTTGTGTAATGGGTTGAACTAGAATCTATAATATAAATCTTTTGTAATAGATGTATCCTCTATAAAGAGGTGACATTTACATTAGAAGGGAGGAGGAACAAGCTGTAACACAAGGTTGTAGTTGAAGGAACGAGACTGAATCTTTTCTGTAATATGGTATATTGATGAATGAATAGAGTTTTGTTCTGAGTATCTCATCTTAGTTTTTGTGTCCTGGGGAATCTTGTGAGAAGGACAGGGCCCACCTTCATCACAAGATTCACCCATTCTCTTTCTGTTGTGTGTTAAGTGTGATTTCTGTTGATACCTTGTTAACAAGTATTGTTTCTGGATGTTATTTTACTTTTGTTGAAACTCTGTTTCTCTTTTAATCGATTGATGCTATTTCATGAGTGCCTCACCGGTGATTAGGTTTACAGAGTGAATTGGTGAACTGGACAACAGAGGCAGGTGCTGAAGGTTCCTACTCTGGGGATAGGGTCTTGATCCTTTGTTACAGAACATCCATTGTTTTCTTTCGCAGATTTATTCTTTCTGATTAAATATCCATCTCTTATTAGATATCTGCAATAGAGTATAGTTGCTGTAACACAGAGTAAAGATTTAACAGGGTGTGATTTATTTATACTACAGCTTTTAGTGCTATTAAAATTGAGTACATACAGTACATAGTTGCTTTTGAAATAATCGAACTTTCCTGGGTTGACAATTTATGTGGCACTCAACTGTTTAATTAGTAAGCAATTAAAGTGACCAACAATAAGTTCCTTAAAGAAATTGCACTTTATCGCATCACTTAAATCAATGGGAAAGGACCAAGACCTATGGCATTAAGACTTGCTGATATGCGATGGCGTCAATCAAGCGATAGCACCGATCGGTGATTGGCAATCGCTGATTGGGAAAGGATAAGGACCATGGGCCATGGAACTAGCGATAAGCAGACCGCCGATATGCCAAAATGCCGATGGGCCGATTGCGATGAGCATTGTTAGCCATCGGATCAAAAGGAATCAACGGTTGAGATGCGATCGATGATTGCAAATCAGAGAGGCAAGACTTGGGGCCATGGGACCAATGATATATCGACCGTCGATAGTCGATGGGCCGATGTGCTAATAGCCGATAGCCGAAATTCCGATGAGCTGATGCGCCGATAGCCGATGAGGCACCGACCAAAACGATTGGAGATCGGGAGATTGGTGAATCCCAGATACAAAGGGCTAATGCACATACGCCATGCCAATGTGATATGTGATAAAGAGCACGAACCTGATAAGTTTATAAGCGTGATTTCATAAGTTTTGAAATCTAGATTTACAGGATTTCTATGTATTCCCGTGTAATTGGGTTTTTTGGCCATATGCAATGTGATTGCGATATGTGATGGAAAGGCGGACCCGATAGGATTTTTAAACGCGATTACATATTATTTGAATTCCAGTTAAACGGCTCATGATGGCTTTTCATCATTTTTCCTGTGTATTGCATTACGTGTTCAAACATAGGATTTCTGCAGGAGGAAGGCCAAACGGTTAGGTTTCCTGTGCCTGCCAGTTCATTTCAATGGGACAATAATTATTTTGTGAAAACACATGGTTTTCCATGATGGAGGACTATAACCAAATGGTTACAAATACATAGAGAACAAAATAGATAGGGATTCGTATAGAGGCCAAGAAAAACATAAGAAGCATAAAGAAAGAGGATTCTCGGAGGCTCAGGTAGAGTAATGCTAAGAGGAAGTTCAGAGAAGCTCAGAGAAGCTCGACATAGCCACCAGAGGTTGGAAGGCAGAGCTAGAGCGCTGACAGAGGCATAGCCACCAAAGGTTGGAGGCAAAGCCGCAGAGCGAGTTCAATGGACTTCTACAAGCCATGAAGCTGTAATGAAGTCAAAACAGCAAAGAGATCAGAATGATCAAGCTATTGCTGATGTCCAAAGTGTGTTGAAGATAGAAGGAGGACTTCCAGAGACAGTGAAAGAATTTTGAGGGAGTTGGTGCAAGCTAGATTTTAAGATAACTCAGAGCACTGATTGAAGGAGTCTAGTCCAGAGAAGCCTAGATTTGTCTACAGAGTGTGGAAAACCAGGGATAAGATGGTATTCTAAATCCATAGGTTTAGTTGTAAACCAATGGAGTTGAGTGTGGAACTTGTAAAAGAAAGATTACCATAATCCCAGAGAGCCTAGTCGAGTTGACAAGAGCTCACAGAGGCGTAGCCCAAGAGGTTTAGGTGAACTCCTAATTATATTGTTGTCTTATGTGTTTGCTGATTTGATGCTTTATTTACTGTTATGTTTGTTTAAATATCAGCATAAGAAAATATACATAAGCACTTGAATAGTTAAAGGCAAACACAAGCATACACCTATTTCAAGCACTTTTAATTCTGCAATTATCAATCATAAGCATAGATCTGGGGAATATATGTAAGCTTTGAAGTGGGAGAGGTTCTTGTAAGCTAACAAGAAGCCTTTAGTGCCCCATTTCAGATCAAAAAGCCCCTTGACTTTGAAACCTATCCTCCTATAATGTACATTTTCAATTGGTGGAGGCACTATGAGTGGACATACAGGACTTCAGGTTGGCTCTCAATATGTTTTCCATATTAGGGTTTGGGAGAAACCCTAAATTGTCAAGAGAGAGGGCAAATTCTCACTCGCGTTGTCTAACACCATGGGAAGAATCCCTGCGTATTGTGTCCCCTAGGTTCATGGTTTCCCCCACATCTTAGCATGTGCATTAGAGTCACAACAATTTTTATCTTTCCCTCGTACCCTCAAAACCCTAGATTGACATGAATAAATATCCTCACCCTTCATAATGAATGTTCACTAGTGTTTCAAGGCACTCACTCCATAAGTATATCATCCCCATGTGAAACACGAATATTAGAGTCATTTGTGGATAGCAGTTATAGTGAGACCTTAGTTAAAATTCATCTCAAATAAAATTGGAGCATTACTCGCTCAACCCATGCAACCCATAATGCCTTAATTTGGATTATTTATGGTTCATGCTCCTTGAATAAATTAGTTATTTTTTAAATTGTTTTCTTTCATGCGCTCAGATGGAAATATCGTTATGACAAGCTGACTTGTTCTCATTCCATATTTTTGCAGGGAGTTAGCTGAAGGAGCCACATAATATACACATTCATCAATGCAACAACAACATTAGATACCCCCTTCATGCTAATATGGTGGCTTTAATGGACCCTATGAACCTCACCGTGACATGAAACCAATCGAGCTCCTTGAAGTTATTTTAGCATGGTATTGGTTCATGACCCTAAAGACAAGATAAGGGGCCTTTCGATAACCCATTCCAGTCTTGGATCATTATAAAATGTATGGGGAAGCACACATTAAAGTTTTACCAGAACCAAGGTCTATTATGTGTATATACCACCAATGAGATGTCAAAGAAAACGCCATGCAACCCACACCTCAAGGCCCCACTAGCGTTGCGTTAAGGTAGTAAGTTAAAAGGAGCACACATAATATGTGTGCATATGGACAAAGATATGACCAATAGACATGTTTATATAACCACCTCATAGCAAGTCGATATGGAGGGAAGGGCACAATGCGAGGGTTCACCCAAAAGGTGTTATGAGGTTCTACACATCGAAGAATAACGAGTGCGACGAGAGGCATTGTTTTTCAAAGATTCAGAAAACATGAAGCACGTGGTCAAAAATTACATCAATGGTTAATTCGAGGTTATTTTCAAAACAAATAGGGGAGTAGTAAGAATACCTACATGATTCTCGGTGACCAAGCATCAACTTCAAAAATTCGAAAACATTGGAATGCAAAATGCCAACCTTACAGTGGAATACGTGTGATCGATGGAAATAATCTCCCAAAATGACTGGTTGACGGCTCCAAAATAAAATATCAGGAAACATTGAGCCATTTTATTGCTACAGGAAAGTCAGGAATAATGTTTCATCATTTTACCTCACACTTCACTCAATGTTTGTAAAGAGGACAGCACCAGCCACACCTATCTTGATTCCTTCAACCACAAAGTAACACCCATCATGAAATTGTGAATGTGGCACAATGTTTAGCTAGAAGATGGTGATTATAATACAACATACAAGGCACTAAATTGACATCAACTACAAAGAAAAAATTTCTTTAATATATATGTTGCGAGGTTGCGCAAAGAATGTGCGTCGATGTAGTGGTACGATTCGATAGGTAGTTGGCATCGTATTGTGAAAATCACTCAAATATCATGTTTTCATGAAGAGTACCCCAAGGCATTTTTCACAACATGGATGTCAATGCTATGCCATACCAAATAAATCGCTCCACATGCATGTTGTTGATAGATTGATTCCCAACCCGTGAAGTTCTCTAGTTGAACTGTGACACATGCTTGAACTGTGGTTATTCAATCTTCATAAGTCACAAAGTTGTAATTTCCTCCACCAATCGTTAAGTTGCTGCAAGGAGATTCAACAACTAACCAAAAGACGTTACCCATCTCACAAGGTGACTATGTGACCTCTCCCAAGTCCTTGGGTCGGTACGTCGCACCTCAAGTCTACCTACGAGCAATGCAACTACTTAGAGTTATGACTCTGTGACCTCTAGTGAGTCACATTTCCACCTAGATCACTGGTTCCCACCTTAGGGAAGCCTCCAAAGCACGACCTCCATCATACTGTGACTATGCGACCTCCCTTTTACTGGCATTGGTGAAATGCGACCTGGCCTTCTATACGATTATGTGACTCCTACCATAGTCACTAAGTCACATAATTATTCTTTAGAAAAAAATGTGACCAAGCTTTCCTGCGATGGTGCAACTTCTGGCTTAAACTCCTCAACAACCATGAAATCAAGAGTCACTGGGTAGCGAAATCATGCTTGGGAGAATTGTTGGTTGGTTATTTTTCCATCTTCTACAGCTATGCAATCCCTGTGAATCACTCTCATTGTTGAGGTCTCCAAAGGCCGCGTTTCCTCCCAGAAACTCTCTCTCTATGAGCGACCTTCCCTATGCCCATCCTACATAGTTTCCTAAAATTGACCTGTCTCACACTACGGAATGGGATTATATTTAGAAAGTTCCAAATCTCACATGAATGTGAGAGTGAAAGTTCATGGGAAGCGGAAAATTTTCTAAATTTGTTTAAATAACAAGCTTCCCAAAACTGTGAAAACAAATGGTTCAAAAATGAGCCTTGTTTTTACAATACCACAAGCAACGAGGGTGGATGATAATGTTGGAGGTTTTACAATACCACAAGCAAGGAGGGTGGATGATAATGTTGGACTAGTTATTCTCCTCTAGGTATCAAACAACAATTAAAACTTAAAGTGAGCCTCAGAAAGCTCGAGGATCTATGTTCAAGGAATTCTCCCCAAACCTCACAAAGGATGCCTTCAAGACATTGAAAGGGGAAAGACAATGCCTATTTCACTTAAGCCCTGCTAGTTTTTTTTGCCTAACCCTAACATGGAGCTGCAGTTGTAAATTTGATTTGTGGAAGCAAGGGAGAAGTTATGGTTTGGATTTTACATGATTGAACTCATGAAGAATGACATGGAAGGTAGGATTCCATTGAAGGGACTACAACACAAAGGAGTGGACTACTCCTATATGGATTCCCTAAAGAAAACTATATCAATTCATCCTTTTGAATTCAAGGTGTTTGTGCAATTTAGAACAATGAAACCACATTCAAAACTCACCTCATGGATAAGAGCAAGCCCGTAAATGGAGAGTTATCTGAGGAAGTCCAAGATGACACCCCAAAAGCAACATGCATTGATAATACTGTGGCACAACAATGGACCACATAGGGGTCTTATTTAATTATTTGTTAATGTCATTAATTCAATTAGTTGGTTGTATTTCCCATATCATCTTTTGTTGTAAATATGTCTAACCAATGTTATTTTATTGTAGGTAGACAAAGGGGACACGAATGTTGGTGTATACAAAGAGGTCAAGACTGATTAGACATTATGTCAATTTCAATGACAAATAGCAGGGAAAATCAAGAATGTTGATTTCAATGAAGAAAACAACAACATGAGGTGATTGGATGTATGCAAGGCACACTGATAGGGAGTCCAATAATTCATGCCTCCATGGTTTCACATCAATGGCGGCAACGAGATCCAATGCTAGGATTTCTCAAAAATTTCCTTTTCTACTTACATTCCTCTCTTCTTTTGGGTGTGGAGCCTGATTATCTTCTTTATTCAAAGGTATTGCTGCATTGGACCCCATTTCGTAATGTGTTGGAAATGTCTCCCATAATATTTGCACTACAAGGGGGGTCTAGGGGGGGCAACAATGATCTTTAGGAGCCCCCCCAGTGGGGGATCGGGGGCAGGGCTCTCAAAGCTAAAAATAGATGGAAAATTGCCTTGTAAAATGTTGTAATTTTGTAGTCAATCTGGGTCATTGATTAGGCGGAGATCTAAGAGTAGAAGTTATGTTTAATTTGGGGTTTTTTGCCCTAGAAGGCAACCCCTCGCTTTATGTGAGGGAATTGTATTGCGTCTATGTATATCTGTATTCTGAGTGAGAAAGATAGAGGAGATTGTGTGAGAGAGAAGAGGGAATTGCATCGAATTTGATATAGGTTGTATCTCTTTAGTTTGCTAGATAATATAAAAGGAAGGACTGGTTGTTTCTCCATGGACATAGCCCAAATTGGGTGAACCATGTACATCTGTGTCTCTCTTCTTTTATGTGCTTCCCATGTTTATATTTCTGCAATATATTTTATGTGTTCCATTGCACTGTAATATATAATTTTCTAACATATTATATCAATATGTAAAGGTTTTGACCATGGTTCTAATGGTCGTGTCGAGGTCAATGGAGCATGTACTAGGCAATTGGCATGAGAGAGTAGTGAGGAAGTTCAAGAGTCATGAGGGGAGGTCAAGGGTCACGGTAGGTGAACAGACACCTCATCTCTATAAATGTACCCTAATGCCTCATTGACTTGGGAATTTGGCACTTGAATTGAAGCTAATACTAAAGATTATAGGTTTATGCTTGAGAGTTAGAGCCACTCAACTCTTGGCAGCTAGTAGAGTGGATTTTGGAATGGGGCTAGTGTTTTAGCATAGGACAATGTTATGTTTTGACCAACCCATGCTCAACTATTGGGTTTTGACCAATTTCATGATATGAATTTTAAGTTGCAACAATATTAATAAGATGTTATTTATCTTTGGCATTGATTATCATGGTGGTTGTCTTAGCTGTTTGGTACTTCACTATATTTTTATGTGCGCTTTCATATACACAATATGTTATGGACTGATACATAGTAGTTGCATGTATGTTTCTCTTTCGAATCTATGTTTACTTTTTCCTTTCCATGTCAGTGACCTATTGTGAACTACTTTGCAATTGACTTCTCACATGTTCCTATTTATTATGTCTGATGCAGTTTTAGCTCACTAATCGCCCACATGGTATACCTCTTCTTCTTGTTGCTGAGAGTTGTTTGTACCTCTTTCTGAAATTTGTCAATCTTAGGCTAATTTAGTTTCACTACTTGAGCATTTCATTCTTATCCCACTCTGGCACCTTCTCATTTCATAACTAAGAGCAAAAAAATTCATGGTGCCAGTCGGGCCCACATACTAGATGGGGTTCTTACCCCAAATGATGTGAGTTCTAATTATGACTTCACACTAGGGAGACACCTTAATCATTGGTGGTACATTTCGATCCATCAACAAATTGGATCTAGAAGGAGGGCTAAATGAGAAGACGAGTCCTTGGACCCTACAGTTTAGTCTCATATCTGTAAATGGCTTCGACCCAAATTTTTCTCTTGGGGTGTTTATCTAGTTTGTCCTTTTTTTAATTTTCAATCCCCAGGGAGAAGCTCCATCACTTGTCTCAGTGAAAGTTTGACAGTGAGGATGGAATAACCATAATCGAGCACATTTCTAATTTCCTTGAGTTTTGTGAATCTTTTGAGATCGCCAATGAAGAGTTTGTTTGTGTGATCTTCTCCCTCACCCTTGAAGGTCATGGAAAGAAATTGTGCCAGACATTGCCAACGAAATCCATTCATTCGTTCGAGCAACTCATTGGTAAGCTCCAACAAGAATTTTACAGGTACGATTTTCAAGATGTGTTAAAGAGGATAAATGAGCTTAGGATGAAACTTGAAGAATCTTTATAGGATTTTTCTTTTAGATTTCTACATCTTTGTTTTGAATTTCTTGAAAGAGATGTCGACTTGGTGTATTTGAATATAAATTTTTAATGATTGGTTCTCATTTATTTACAACATTTTCAATTAGAAAAAAATTATGTTGCGCATGAGTATCATCATATTTGCATATTATAAAGTGTCCAAATTCTATCGCTAATCCTGTTTTTCATATCTATTTGAATCTGGAACAACCTCAAACCTTTGAGGAAGAGATTACTGCTTGTGGGATTTCTTATCCTCCTCTTGACTTGTTACATATTAATATTTTGGTCGTAAATGGTTCAAACCATGAACAATGCTTTCTAAGAAATGACTCTAATGGTCTCAACTCTAAATCCATCATACATCCTTTTGATCTTGAATTTGAAAATTATATAGCATATCTTCCTACTGATGAAACCTAAATAGAGTCCATTCAACATATGTCTCACTATATTCTTGGATCTCATTCACTTGCCCATGATGGCCTTGATCTTGTCTCAAGTAAAGTTGACCGTCTCATCAAATCCATAGACTAGATCATGCCTGCAAATACATATTCCCCATTGGCAAACATAAATGGGTAGCATGTTAGTCAAGGTCCAATTGGTGCCCCTTCATGTGACCATGTGCATCTATTCTACCTTGATTTAGTCCATGGATCTACTACACCAACGATTCCTTTAGATCATGGACATCTCTATCTTGCTCGTGTTGATTACAATCATGTACAAGGGGGGTGATGTTTCATAGTTAATGGAGGTGGGCCTTGAATATCTTGTGCCCGATCTTTTCAACCTGCAGGCTTTAACAAGTGAAGAAGAGGGCCTTGCATCTCGCCCAACTCAAGTTGGTTCTCTCATTAATCCCTCTTCACTCTCAATCCAAAAAGAGCCTTATGTACCGGATACCCAACTTAATCAAACTGGTGGTTTCAACGATTCTCATTATACCAAAAATACATTCACTCATGCCTCTCATGATTATCCTACGTATCCATCTGTTGATCCTATGAAGCTACAAGAATTTGATTATCCAACTTTCGGATGTTGGGGATTCATCAAGTAGTTGAGGTACTTTAGCTTTCACTGATGGATATGCCAAGTTCTCACGTTCTTTTTGAGACCCCTAAACCAAGTTGAATGAAGGTTTTTGAAATTAGGGTTTCTGTACACCACGCTCCTCTCAACATCATCTTATTGATGCGAGCTCATCTTGGAAATCCTCTAATTCGAGCGATGGATCTATGAGTAAATATTTCCATCACCTTTCAACTGATGTGTACCAACCTCTATACCCTAATTTGTTTGCTGAAGGGAGTGCTGTAGCCATTGTCTCAAATATTTTTTATTGTTTCTGAGCTAGAACAGTCTATCAACACAAGCAATCAAATGATGTCTTACAATATCCTATATGGGAAGGTGCCAATTGACTGACCTCCCCTCTACCTGAGACTCTTTTGGTTGATTCCTTTAATTCTCAGGAATCTAAAGAATCTGATCTGTTGAGCTGCCAATCTATCAATATTCAGACATTAGGCCCAATCCACAATATTTTCACTGATAGTTGTTCGATCACAACCAACAATAACCATATAGATCCACCTACAAACCTTGCAAAGCTACTGATATTTGATGGCATGTCGTTTGAAGGTTTAGAGATTTTTAGGATGATGAGGCTCTTCAGCTTTCACCGATGGTTATGTCAGGTCCTCACACCCTTGACAAAGTCCACGAACAACTTCAAGCAAGGGTTTATAAAATTAGGATTTCTGCGTTTGAATCATTACGGATCTTAGTTACACTCGGAAGAATATCCTCTTTGCAGAGTCATCAAGTTGATCATCCTCTACATCATGATAGGGTTGCTGATTGAATTAATCTAGTGGATTCCTTTGTTAGCTGAAACATCTTGCCTTACTTGAATTGGATTTAGGGTTAAATATGAATGGATGTATGTCATGGATGGAGGACTATAAATTTCATGCTTGTGATTTGGTTTACCAGGATTGGGTTGCATTTTTCCTTGAAAGGTCTTCTCCGGCACGTTTCCCTGTTGGTAGACGAGGTTTTCTTTGTGTCGTGCATGCTTTACAGGTAAGCGTTTTATTTTTTTCACAACTCTTTTCACAAATTATAATTGTTGACATCTTTATTTTGCAGGCTAGGAACTACTGCAGTGGCTACATTGGAAGTTTGATTTCACATAACTCGACCTCCTCTTTGGTTAAATTAGGATTTAGGGTTTAGACTAGTTAGGTTTCAGGTTTTGCTTATATATTTTCTTATTAGAATTTTCTTTATGGTATAAATTTGTTATGTTTTGTTTCCCTTACCATAGGTAGTTTAGTTTCCTACTTTTTCAATTTTCCATTGGCTTTCATTCACATTCTTGCACTGCTCATTTCCGCTTTGTGTGCATCACATATTTGCATAGTTATTTTATCTGTCATTAGCTGATCTCTTCTGCATCATAAGCCCTATATATTGCATTACGTCATGCACTTTCCTTCTTTCTTGGTAGACACTCACCTTTAACCTAGCCTTGAAATTACCTCCATGTTCCATACTGCTGCATGAACCTTCATGAACTTGAAGCTTTCAAACCTTGGGTACTTTGGATATCTTTCTCACATCTTTTTGCACTTGCTCAAACCTGAAAGTGCGTTTCTTCGACCTCTTCGCACATGTTTAAACCCTAGGATATTTTCCTTGGTGATTAGAAACCCTAGAATTAAGACCATAGCCCTAATGACTCTGTGAAGTTGAGATGGTTAGGCCAATGGGTAGCCTCTCTTGGAACCAGTCATCAAAGTTACCTCTTGGATATCTATCCTACGAGTCTAATTTATTAACAAGGAAGATAAGAACATATTTCTTATGGGGAACCATAATTAGTTTGAATGACCTATACCCATAACCTGAACCTTGTCCTCAGCATGGTCTTGACTATTTTGATGAATCATGTGTTTCATTCATGTGTTAACTGAAGGTGAGATGTGGAAGCTTGGCATGAGGGAAAACTTGAATCAGGATATCTATTAATTTCTGTCAAACAAGAAACAACCCATCTTGCATGTAAAATAAGTCAGGATCCTTCATCTGCCCTTGTGTAATGAACGCCCAATAATAAGTGCAAATGCACACATAAAAGAAAATGTATTTAAATAAAGGGTAAAGGATCGAGAAAGGCTTCTTATGTAGAGAGGGAATGCAACGACTCTGCGAGTATTAACTAGGCTCGTTGGTAGTGGAGCAACGCTTGTGATTTCTTGGAGTGACTCCACTGGGGTACTATCTAGGCTCATTGGTAGTGGAGCAACACGAAAAAGTTATTTTAAAATTCTGAATATAATAAGCCCTCTGCCTTGTTCTTGGCATCATCATCAACTACTAGCATGTGTGAAATTCTAATTGGGTGTGTACTGACTATCAAGACCTAGTTGAGACACAAAGGGAAGGAAATATACAAAGGTAGAGGCAATGTAAGAGGCACCCATAGCAACTGTTCGATATTCCCTTGCATCATTATCTAGACTCAGACTATTACAAGGATCTTGACAGAGATACTGGATTCCACCAATGGTTCGCCAATTGTTGTAGCCGCTACAAAACCACCCAATTTTTGGGCATATAATTTTTTTGGGTACCTCACTACTCACCCTAGGCTACTAAGGTTTCAATAAGGCCTTCAACCGGTTACTCTTCCTGTGACCCTTCTTATCAAGCCCTGTTGATGCACCCACTTAATCTTCATGCATTGCATCCGCACATCATGCTTTACCCTAATTATGAACCATATGATTTCATTAAGGTTGGGAGGTTTCTTGCTGCAAGGATCATTGAAAGCCTTGTGACTTTGAAACCTATCCTCCTATAATGTACATTGTCAATTGGTGAAGCCACTGTGTGTGGACATACATGAATTCAGGTTAGCTCACATTGTGTTGTCCATTTTAGGGTTTGGGAGAAACCCTAAATTGTCAAGTGAGAGGGTACATTTTCACCCGCATTGTCTAACACCATGGGAAGAATCATTGCGTATCGTGTCCCCTAGTTTCATGGTTTCCCCCCATCTCAGTGTGTGCATTAGAGTCACAACAATATTGTATTTCCCTCACACCCTCGAAACCCTAGATTGACATGACTAAATATCTTCACCCTTCACAATGCATGCTTACTAGTGTTTCAACGCACTTGCTCCATAAGTACATTGTACCTATGTGAAACATGAATATTAGAGTCATTGGTGGATGGTGGTTCCAGTGAGTGCCTAGTTAAAGTTCATATCAAATAAACTTTGTGCATCGCTCAATCCATGCAACCCATAACGCCTTAATTTGAATTATTTATGGTTCATGCTCCTTGAATAAATTAGTTCTTTTTTAAAGTGTTTTCTTTCATGCTCTTAGATGGAACAATCATTATGAAAATCTGACTTGTTCTCATTCCATCTTTTTACAGGGAGTTAGCTGAAGGATCCATAGATACACATTCATCAATGAAACAACGACATTAAATACCCCCTTAATGCAAAGATGGTGGCTTTAATGGGCCCTATGAACCTCACCCTAACATGAAACCAGTCGAGCTCCTTGAAGTTATTTCTAAAGTGTGGTATTGGTTCATGACCCTAAAAACAAGATGAGGGTCCTTTCGATAACACATTCTAGTCTTGGCTCATTATAAAATGTATGGGGAAGTGCACATCAAAGTTGTACTAGAACCAAGGTCTGTTATGTGTATATGCCACCAATGAGATGTCAAAGAAAACACCATGCATCCCAAACCTGGAGGCCCCAATAGCGCTGCGTTAGGGTAGCAAGTTGAAAGGAGCACACAAAATATGTGTGCACATGGACAAAGACACGACCTATAGACACGGTTATGCCACCACCTCACAGCAAGTTGATCTGGAGGGAAGGGCACAATGTGAGGGTTCACCCAAAAGGTTTTATGAGGTTCTACATATCGATGAATAAAAAGTGCGTTGAGAGGCATTGTTTTTCAAGGGATTAGAAAACATGAAGCGTGTTGCCACAAAGTACATTAATGGTTGTTTGGGGTTTATTTTCCAAAAAAATAGGTGCATAGTAAGTATACCTACATGATTGTCGGTGATCAATCATTAGCTTCAAAACTTTGAAAATGTTGGAATGAAAAATGCCAACCTTACATTGGAATATGCGTGATCGGTGGAAAGACTCTCCCAAAATGACTCATGGATGGCTCCAAAATAAAATATCGGAAAATGTTGAGCCATTTTATTGCTACGGGAATGTCAGGAATAAAGCTTCATCATTTTAACTCAGGCTTAACTCCACGCCCATAAAGAGGACAACACCAGCCACATCTATCTTGATTCCTTCAAACACAAAGTATCACCTACATGAAATTGTGAATTCAACGCAGTGTTTGTTTGGAATATTGCAATTATAATACAACATACAAGGCCCTAAACAGACATAAACTATAGAGAAAAATGTTCCTTAATATATATGTTGTGGGGTTGCGCAGAGAATATGCGTCACTGCAGTGGTAGCATTCAACAGACAGTTGGCATCGTATTGTGAACATCACTCAAATATCATGTTTCGTGAAGTGTAAGCCAAGGTGTTTCGCACAACAGGGATTTTAATGCTATGCCATACCAAAGAAATCACTCCACATGCATGCTGTCGATGGATTGGCTCCCAACCCGCGAAGTTCTCTAGTTGAATTGTGACCCATGCCTGAAGTGCGATTATGCAATCTTCTTAAGTCACGAAGTCACAGTTTCCTGCACCAATTGCTACGTTGTTACAAGGATATTCAACAACTAACCAGAAGACGCAACCCATCTCGCAAGGCAATTATGCGACCTCTCCCAAGTCGCGGGGTCGCTACATCGCACCTCAAGTCAACCTCCAAGCAATGTGACCTCTTACAGTTGTGACTCTGTGACCTCCAGTGAGTCATATTTCCACCCAGGTCACTGGGTCACATGTCAGGCAAGCCTCCATAATACGACGTCCATCATATTGCGACTATGCGACCTCACTTTTGCTGGCATTGGTAAAATGTGAACTAGCCTCCTTTACAACTATGTGATTCCTACCATAGTCGCTAAGTCGCATAATTGTTCTTTTAAAAAAAATGTGCCCAGGATTGGCTGTGATGCTGTGACTTTCGACTTCAACTCCTCTGTAGCCATGAAATCAAGAGGCATTGGGTTACGAAATCACGCTTGGGAGAATTGTTGGCTAGTTAATCTGCCATCTTCTATAGCTATGCAATCCTTGTGAATCACTCTCGTTGTTGAGGTCTCCATAGGTCACGTCTCCTCCCAGAAACTCTCTCTCTCTCTCTACCAGCAACCTTCCTTATGCCCATCCTGCGCTATTTCCCAAAAGTGGCCTGTCTCACACTAAGGAATTGGATTATATTTAGAAAGTTCCAAATATCACATGAATGTGAGAGGGAAAGTTCATGGGAAGTGGAAATTTTTCTAAATTTGTTTAAATAACAAGCGTCCCAAAACTGTGAAAACACATGGTTCACACATGAACCTTGTTTTGACAATACCACAAGTAACGAGGGTGGATGATAATGTTGAAGGTTTAACAAAATATGTGAACCTTTACACTAATATATAGAGAATACATGAGTGGCCTTTCAGTGTTTGACCCAACATTGCTTAGGCCAATAAATGCAAGTCTGATCACATTGTCAAAATGAAGATTGAATTAATTCAAAGCCTGGTAGCTAGAACGGGTGATAGGTTGATCATAAAAGAAGTAGGCACCTCTTTTATGCATTATCGAAAGCGTGGACTAGCTATTATCGTCTAGGTATGAAACAACATATCACACTTAAAGCAAGTCTCAGAAATCTCAAGGATTTGTGTTCAAAGAATTCTCCCCAAACCTCATAAAGGATGCCTTCAAGACATTGAAAGGGGAAAGGTAATGCCTATTTCACTTAGTGCCTACTATTTTTCTTTGCCTAACCCTAACATGGAGCTTTAATTGTAAATTTGATTTGTGGAAGCAAGGGAGAAGTTAGGGTTCATATTTTACATGATTGAACTCATGAAGAACGACATGGGAGGTAGGATGCCATTGAAGGGATTAAAACACAGAGGAGTGGGCTACTTCTCTATGGATCTGCTAAATAAAACTATATTAGTACATCCCCTTGAATTCAAGATGTTTGTGTGAGTTGGAACAATGAAACCACATTCAACACTCATCTTATGGATGAGAGCAAGCCTGTAGATGGAAATTTATCTAAGGAAGTCCAATAGGATCCCCCAAAGGCATCATGCATTGATAATAATGTGGCACAACAATGGACCACACAGGGGTCTTATTTAATCATTTGATAATATCATTCTTTCAATTAGTTTGTTGTATTTCCCATATCATTCTTTGTTGTAAATATTCCTTACCAATGTTATTTTATTACATGCAGACAAAGGGGACAAGAATGTTGGTCTATGGAAAGAGGTCAAGGCTGATTAGAAATTATGTCAATTTCAACGACAGATAGCATAGAGAAGAAAGAATGTTGATTTCAATGAAGAACACAAAAATAGGAGGTGATTGGATGTATGCAAGGCACAATGACAGGCAGTCCAATAATTCATGCCTTCATGGTTTCACATCAATGTCGACAATGAGATCCAACACTAGGGTTTCTAAAAAATTTCCTTTTCTACTTACATTCTCTCTTCTATCAATATGTGAAGGTTCTTACCATGGTTCCAATAATTGTGTTGAGGTCAATGGAGCATGTACTAGGCAGTTGGAATGAGAGGGTAGTGAGGAAGTTCTAGAGTCATGAGGGGAGGTCAAGGGTCACAGTAGTTGAATAGTCACCTCATCTCTATAAATGTACCATCATGCCTCATTGACTTGGGACTTTGGAACTTGAGTTGAAGCTAAGACTAGAGATTTCTGGTTTATACTTGAGAGCTAGAGCTACTTAGCTCTTGGCAGTTAGTAGAGTTGATTTTGTTGTGGGGCTAGGATTTTGGCATCAAGTAACGTTATGAACATCCCATGTTCCACTATTAGGTCTTAACTAATTGCATGATATGTATTTGAAGTTGCAACAATATATAATAATATGTTATTTATCTTTGGCACTCATTCCCATGCTTAATCATGGTGGTTGTATTAGTTGTTCAGTACTTCACTATATTTGTATGTGCATTTTCATATACACAATATGTTAGGACTGATACATAGTAGTTGCATGTATGTTTCTCTTTTGAATCTATGTTTACTTGTTCCTTGCCATGTCGGTGACCTATTATGAACTACTTTGCAATTGACTTTTGGCATGGTCATGTTTATTATGTCTGATGGGGTTTTAGATCACTAATCCCCCTCATGGTATACCTCTTTTTATTATTGCTAAGACTTGTTTGTACCTCTTTCTACAATTTGTCAATATTGGACTGATTTTGTTTCACTACTTGAGCATTTCATTATTGTCCCACTCTGACACCTTCTCATTTGATAACCAAGACCATATTCATGGTCGCAGATGGGACCACATATTGGATGGGGCTCCTACCCCAAACGATGTGAGGTCTAATTGGTACTTCACACTGGGGAGACCCCTTAGTCGTTGGCGGTACAATTATACCTGTCAACAAATTGGCACTAGAAGGAGGGCCATATGACAAGTTGAACCCTTGAAGCCTACAATTCAGTCTCATATCTATAAATGGCTTTGACCCAAATTTTTCTGCTGGGGTGTTTATCTGGTTTTTCCATTTCTCAGTTTTCAATCCTTGAGTGGCAGCTCCAGAAATCGAGCACATTTATGATTTCCTTGAGTTTTATAAATATTTTGAGATCGACGATGAAGAGTTTGTTTGTGTGTTCTTCTCCCTCACCCTTGAAGGACGCGCCAAGCAGTGGTGCCACATGTTGCCAGCTACATCTATTCATTCATTCGAGCAGCTCATCAGTAAACTCCAACAAGCATTTCACAGGTATTATATTTAAGATGTGTTAAAGAGGATAAATGAGCTTAGGATGAAACCTAAAGAATCTTTAGAGGATTTTTCAACAATTGGTTCTTGTTTCTTTACAAAATTTTCAATTAGAAACAAATCCTAATTCACATGAGTATCATCATAATTTTCAGATTACAAAGTGTCCAGATTCTACCCCTAATCTTATTTTTCCTATCTCTTTGGATCTGGAACAACCTCAAACCTCTGAGGAAGAGATTACTTCTTGTGGGATTTGTTATCCTCCTTTTGACTTGTTACATATTAATATTTTGGCCTTAAATGGTTCAAACCATGAACAATGCTTTATGGGAAATGAATCAGATGGTCTCAGCTCTAAATCCCCCATACATCCTTTTGATCTTGAAACTAAAAATTATATAACATCTCTTCCTGTTGATGGAACCCAAACTGAGTCCATTCAACATATGTTTCACTATATTCCTAGATCTCATTCACCTGCCCATGATGGCCTTGATCTTGTCTCAAGTAAAGTTGATTGTCTCATCAAATCCATAGACTACATCATGGCTGCAAATCCATCTTCCCCTTTGGTGAACATAAACGGGCAGGATGTGAGTCTGGGTCCAATTGGTGCCTCTTCATCTAAACATGTGCATCCATTCTACCTTAATTTAGTCCATGGATCTACTACACCGACTATTACTTCAGATCATGCACATATTTGACTTGCTCGTGTTGATTACAATCATGTACGTGGGGGTGATGTTTCACAAATAAGGGAGGCATGCCTTGAATCTCTTGTGCCTGATATTTTCAACCTGCAGTCCTTAACAAGTGAAGAAGAGGGCCTTGCATCTCGTCTAACTCAAGTTGTTTCTCTCATTAATCCTTCTTAACTCTCAATCCAAGAAGAGACTTATGTATGAGATACCAAACTTAATAAAACTGGTGGTTTCAACGATTCTCATTATACCAAAAATATATTCACTCATGCCTTTGGTGATTATCTTACGTATCCATATTTTCATCCTATGAAGCCACCAAAATTTGATGATCCACCTTTCGTATGTTTGGGGACTCATCAAGAAGTTTAGGCACTTCAACTTCAGCTCATGGTTATGTCAGGTTCTCACGTTCCTGATGAGACCCCTGAGCCAAGTCGAATTAGGGTTTCTGCACATCATGATCATCTCAACATCATCTTGCTGGATGCAAGCTCATCTTGGAAATCCTCTTATTCGAACGATGGATTTCTAGGAAAATATTTCCATCACTTTTCAATTGATGTGCATCAACCTCTATACCTTAATTTGTTTGCTAAAGGGAGTTCTCTAGCCATTGTCTCGAATCTTTTTTATTATTGTCGAGACAGTACAGTCTGTCATCATACAAAATCAAATGATGTCGTATAATCTCCTTTATGGGAAGGTTCCAATCGCCTAACCTCCCCTCTATCTGAGACTCTTTCGATTGATTCAGTTCATTCTCGAGAATCTCAAGAATTTGATATGTCGAGCTGCCAATCTATCAATATTCAAACATCAGATCTAATCCACAATATTTTCACTAATAGTTGTTCGGTCACAACTAGAAATAACCATATACATCCACCTACAAACCTTGCAAAGCTACTGATATTTGATGGTGTGTCATTTGAGGTTCAGAGATTTGTCAGGACAATGAGGCACTTCAGCTTGTGCTGATGGTTATGTTGGGTCCTCACACCCTTGACGAAGTCCATGAACACATTCAAGGTAGGGTTTCTCTGTTTGAATTGTTATCAATCTCAGTTACACCCAACAAAAGCTCCTCTTTTCAGAGTCATCAAGTTGATCATCCTCTACATCATGATAAGGTTGCTGATCGGATTAATCTGGAGGATTACTTTGTTAGTTGACAACATCTTGCCTTGCATTGGATTTAGGGTTAAATATGAATGGATCTATGTCATGGCTGGAGGATTATAAATTTCACGCTTGTGATTTGGTTTACTAGGATTGGGTTGGAGTTTTCCTTGAAAGGTATTTTCTGGCACTTTTCTCTATAAGTAGACGAGGTTTTCTTTCTGTTGTGCATGCTTTACAGGTAAGCATTTATTTTTTTCACAACTCTTTTCACAAAATCTAATTGTTGTCATCTTTATTTTTATAGGGCGGGAACTCCTACAGTGGCTACATGGGAAGTTCGATTTCACATAACTTGGCCCCCTCTTTGGTTAAATTAGGATTTAGGGTTTAGAATAGTTAGGTTTTAAATTTGTTATGCTTTGTTTCCCTTACCATAGGTGGTTTAGTTTCCTACTTTTTTAATTTTCCATCGAATTTCATTCGCATTCTTGCACCACTTGTTGCTACATAGCATGCATAACATCTTTGCATAGTTATTTTACTTATTGTTAGCTGATCTCTTCTACATCACAAGCCCTATCTGCTAGATTGCATCATGCACCTTCCTTCTCACTTGGCAGATACTCATTTTTTACCTATATTGGAAATTCCCTCCATGTTCCATACTGCTGCATGAGCCTTCATGAACATGAAGCTTTTGAACCTTGGGTATTGGGGATAACTTTCTCATACCTTTTTTCACTTTATCAAACCTCAAAGTGCATTGCTTTGAACTATTCACACATGTTGAAATCCTAGGAGAGTTTCCCTGGTCAACAGAATCCCTAGAATTAAAACCCTAACCTTAATGACTCTGTAAATTTGTGATGGTTACGCCAATGGGTAGCCTCTCTTGGAACCCATCATCAAAGTTACCTCTTGGATATCTCTCCTACGAGTCTAATTTATTAACAAGGAAGATAAAAACAAATTTCTTATGGGGAACCCTAATCAGTTTGAATGACCTGTACCCGTAACCTGAAAGCTTTTCTTCAACATGGTCTTGACTATTTTGATGAATCATGTGTTTTGTTCATGTGTTAACCAGAGGTGAGATTTGGGGGCTTGGCAGAAGGGAAAACTTGAATCATGCCATCTCTTCGTTTCTGTCAAACAAGAACAACCTCTCTTGCTCGTAAAATAAGTTGGGATCCCTCATCTGCCCTGGTGCAGTGAACACCCAATAAATGTGAGATTATATCAATAACATAATTTAGAAGGCACCATCTAGGGGTATATTGGGTATTTGTAACAAAACAATTCACCGCTTGAGGATGAGATTTACGCACTCTAAGGGATTCTTTGAGACACATCTTCCAACAATGTTGGACAGGTCAACTCGTAGCAGACCAACCTCATGATCTGGACCTCAACCTTTAACTTCTCCTTATGATTAGTTTGTTATGGTCAGTTTTCAATGTATAAGATTGTTCAATTTTTTTTTTGTACTCCTCGTAGTTTACAGTAGTGTTAATAGTTTTTGGAAAATTTGTCTATGTCATATGGGTCTATTTAGGCAGTTGTCAATTAGAAACTTTGTCAGTCCTACAATGGATAGAAATGTAACTTTCACAGGTTTTTACCGTGAAAACATTCATGTTTAAAAAAAGTCAAGGCCCAAAAACAACGCAAACATTCATAATCCATGAGTTATACAATACATAAACACCATGAATTTGAGCACAATTTTACCCTATAGTCAAGTCAAGGAAATATACAAAAACATAATGAAAACATAAGGTCACATATAGGTTTGATTGAATATGCATATAGCATTAGGAGGTTTCTCTCTCTCTCTCTCTCTCTCTCTATATATATATATATATTATCATACTATATCAGTACAATATACATATACCATATATCACATATACATCAATATATATATACATATACATATACATATACATATACATATACATATACATGAGAGGGGGGTTTGTTGGGTGGCCAAAAATATGTTAAATCGACCTTCTAGAATGGGAATTTACAAGAATAAGTCTAAATGGAACAACCTCCTCGCTATGTTCAAAAGGATTCTAGCCTTATTTCACAACTTGAGAAAGATCCTTAAACTTAAATGGATAACTTTCTTCTTGAAATCAATTTTTCTAGATGTCACTCTAACCCCAATGTTTATACCAATAAAATATGAAACCATCTCATTATAATTGTTCTTTATGTTGATGATCTTATTCTCATTAGTACTGACCTCAAAAATTCAAACTGTAAGAAATTAATCTTTAAGAACAAATCTAAAATGACACATTCCATTTTTTGCATTATTTCCTTGGCCTTCAAGTATTTCAAATCAATGAAGGCTTTTCCCTTTCTTACTCTAAGTATGCATGTGACCTTCTTCGTCACTTTCACAAGGAATATTGCAAATAAACATATTCTCCTTTTCAATCTAGAGTTAAACTTGTTTCTTCCAATACTATGCCTAAAGTAGAGGCCACTTTGTATTGTCGGTTAGTTGGTAGACTCTTATATTTGACTCATAGTCCTCAAAATATTTCATTTATTTATTGTCTTCTTACTTGTTATGTCAAAGCTAACCATGAGAGCCACTGTAACACAATAAACAAGATGCTTCAATGTATCGTAGGCATAGTTCAATTTGGGACGGATTATAGTTTGGCAGGGCACAGTTGATTTTAGTAATTCTTATTGGGTTAGTGACCTTGATGATTGAAACTCCACTGCAACTTAATTTCAGTCTTCGTTCCATACCTATCACTTGGGCTTATAAGTAGCAACAATCTATTTATCTTACTTCATTAGAAGTAGAGTACCAAGTATCAATTAATGTAGGTCAAGAAGCATTATAGATTTGATAGATCCTTTTAGAGTTTGGATTCTAGCAATAACATCCAATCATCCTCTAGTGTGATAGTCATAGTTCTATTGAACTCATTAAAGATCGAATTCAACATCGATGTATCAAACATGTTAAGCTACAAGTGCACTTTAAAAGTAAAAAAATTCAAGATCACATTCGCAAAGTGATTTTTTTCCCCTATAGATGATCGAGTAGTGACATTTTCATGAAATATATTATAAAACTTATTTTTTTCTAAATATTGATTTATGTTATAAATTTAGGAAGTTGTCATCAATGGATGGTAGTATCTAATATCTCTTTCTTTCTCCCATTATGTCACCTTTATAAATCCTTTAATCCTATATCAAATTGTTCTTAAGGGAGGATGCTATAATATTTACACCTGGGAAGTAGTTAAGATTTACTTGGTTTGATGTAACTTTAGGTAAAAATGTGTGCTATTTACTATAATTCTAGTATGCATTAGAATGCATTTTTAGTTATGTAATCCTATAGCCACGATATAATATAGACATAAAGTGATTTTATAATTCAAATTCTTCCCAACACTAATGACTATATTGATCTATGACTTGAAACTTTATTGATCCATGATTTCTATTTAAATAGAATAGAGGATCATTTGCCAAACATAGATTGTGAGAAACTCTTACGTACAATATTTTTCGTTTTCGTTAATATACTTCCACAAGTGGCAGTGTTGGTTGGAGTTGTCGACAATTTCCTTCTTTGAGGGTTTTAACCATATAAAACATTAGCGTGCTCATTTTTTCTATATTTGTATGAGCATTGCTTAAAGTGTTTGGCTTGTGTAGAAATGCCATGTTTTGTCAACCAAGTAATTGGAGATTAGGGAAAATAGTGTGGTTATGAATTTGAACCTAAAATATGACATAGATATTTTTATTGTGTCAACCAAAAATTTAGAAAAGTAATCAAATAACCTACAATTCTAATTTATTTTGTTTATGAATATGAATATGCAAACAAATCCCGTTTTTATGTTCTCAGCCCTTCCAGCTCCTAAAGGAATCATGCAACAATGTAGAAAAATCCAAAGAGAATTTCTTTGGGGCAAAGGGGAGGAAAAAAAATTTGGGCCTTGGTGGCCCGGGAAAAGATCTGTAAACCCAAGAGCCATTGTGGTTTGGGGCTGGACGATCCTGAAATGCTAAACAAAGTTTTGGGGGCTAAGCTATGGTGGAGATGGCTAAAAGATTTAGCTTCCCCTTGGGCTCAAATTTCGAAACAAAAATATGCAATCAATTGCCAAGAAAAGGACCACATTAGAATGTCTTGGCTCATTGAAGGTTCCCACATATGGAACAAAGCTTGGGAAAATAGAGCCATTGTGCAAAAACATAGTTTCTAGGAAATCAGAGATGGAAACCTTGCTTGGTTCTGGGAAGATAACTAGAAACAGGAACCTAAACTATTAAAAGAAGAATTCACCAGTCTCAAGAATGACACTGACAACAAGGGGTTACACAGGGTAAAAGACTTCTGGGATCTGGAGAGAATGGAAGAAAAATGGAGATCATGGAAAACTCTGGTTTATAGTGAGAACTTCTCGTTGAAGGCACAAGCAAAAGCTTTATTAGACATCCTAGAACAAAGAAAGATTTTGACTTCAACTGATTCAAACCAGCTGAGATGGGGCAATAACAATGAGGGTAACTTTAACCTCAAAGAGGCCAAGTGTATAGCCCTAGTACTTGACTTCCCAAACCATGACGGTGTATGGAAGGGCCTATGGCAAAACCAAAGCTGGATGAAAATCAAACTGTTCACGTGGTTAGTGCAGCGTAAAAAGATTTTGACCTAGGAAAATCTTAGGAAAAGAGGGGTATATGGTCCATCCAAATGAAAACTATGTGAATCGCAAGAAGAAACCATGGATCACCTACTCAACCTCTTCCCTTTCACTTCCACCTCGCGGAATGGAGTAGCTTCAATATTTAGACAAACAGATAGGGACTTGGGTAGCATTACAGGCACTCTAAAGAAGTGGAGGAGAAATTTCTCTGACAATGAAACAATCAACAAAGCTTGGGCATTAGTTCCAGGCTTTCTAATATGGAATTTCTAGAAAGAACCCAAAAGCAAAATATTCAAGAACGGGAAAGGTTCTCCCTAGAATATCATGGCTCAAATAGTAAGACAACTCAAGGAGACAGTAGGAACCCTCATTAAAAACCCCCCTAAAGAATGACCTAAAGATAAGGATGCATAGATTCTTCTGCAGTTGGGTCGTCAGGGGCTCACCCCACAGGGAAAGAACAAGAATGTAAGCCATATAATCTATGACAAGGATTTCTCGCGGCCTAGCCCTCAGGGATTCTTAAAATGCAATATAGATGGGGACTCTAAAGGAAACCTGGGTATGGTGGGGTATGGAGGAGTAGTAAGAGATGAAAATGGGTACATAAAAACCCTCTTTCATAGCCATTTGGGTAAAGCCACTAACAATATGGCAGAGCTTATGGTCCTTGAGCAAAGTCTAGAAATCTTGAAGAACTCAAATCTTCAGAATATTATAATTGAAGTTGATTCCGAATTAATTACTAATTCGGTTAAGAGAATTTTCTATGGTTATGCTCCAGAGAAAGTCTCGAAACATTGGCGGCTTATGTAAGTATATCAATGGATTCATTCTCACCTGCATAACATGAGAACCATAAGTTTTACTCATGTGCGATGTACTGCCAACAAAGTAGCAAAATTACTTGCTAATGAGGGTGTGCATTGGACCAAGAGCAATAAAGTTTATGATTGGATAGAGATACCCCAAGGTAGATTGAGGGAAGATGTCTCAAATAGGCGAATGTGGACACAGAGCTCTATCAAAGTAGGGGAAACTGATAGCATGGTGACTAAAGGTATCAGGGGAAGTTCGATCTTTACTAGTGAAGCAGTGCATGGTCATTGGGGTTGTGGGAGAGAACGAGCAACCAAAACTCGTCATCGGGTGGATGTCAATTTGCACGCTGCACTCTTAATGAAAACTGAATTCTCTACCAAAGATTTAGCTCTGCCGGGTGTTGATTTAAAGTACTTGCAGTTAAGCAGATTCGTGGCAATCCAATGGATTTCGCATGGTAACACATTGGACTTGAACTAAACCTAAATAATGGTGGTAATTGATTTCGGGTCCGAATTCAATGATATCTTCCGTGCATGTTTAGCTTCTAGGTTGGAATAGGTGGATTTCAGGTGGATTACATGCGTGAAGTTTATTCCCCCATTCAGACCCGAAATCTGTATAGTTTGGTTTCTATTTCCTCATTGGGTCTGATGTTAGAATCACAGAATATGCCTTTTTTCGCTCTGATATGCGCCTCATTCGTTAGATCTTCGAAGACGAATCAGACGATCTAGGCATTTGTTGGTAGTTTGAAGAACTCGGAGTTAGGTTTGTGGGCCTGTGGCCCAGATGTTAAGCCTTTGGTTCGGTGCCCTAAGCCCTAAGCAAATATTTAACTCTATGTCCCTCAGGTCCTTTGGGTTTGTTGTAATATATGTAATTTGTTTCTCTATTTCAAATGAATAGAAGGTACGACTCTTGCTTCAACAAAAAAAGAATGTGCAAACAAACAACTAACAAATTTAATTTCTCTTTTATTTCTAACTAACACAACCACATTAATAAATGTGGTTGATAAATGCCGATATGCCCATATTCTTATCATATTAATATAAATATGAAACCATATAATAATAATTTAAATACTATATTATTACTAATTATATTAATATAATAATTAAAATAATATTAATAACAACAATTATATTAATAATCAATTTAATAAATAATAATGAAGTAATTATGAAATAAACTTTTGATAAAAATAAAAACAACAATTTAATTGTGGTTGATACAAAATTCAACTTTAAACACTATACCAGAACGAATTTATTAAACATTAGCCTCTTCCAAAACATACCAAGATTGATGACAAAAGTTGCACTATTTCAAATCATCAGTATAATGATCATGATCATTCATGCTTTCCAGCCAATCCCTTCTCACACTATCTTGCATTTTTTCATAACATTGAAAAGAAAAAGGTGGTGAAATATGCAAACCATCTATTGATTTCACTCTTGATATAGCTATACATGTCAGACCTTGCCTCTCTCTATATCTAATATCTATAGTGTCTCATTGCAAGGGAATAATATTAAACCCAATGGATAAATATTATAAACCCTAAAATAAATATCATAAACCCTAAAATAAACACAGTTAGCCATGATTTACCATCATTGATTTTCATACTGAGATGATGTTTGTCACAATGTGATGTTGGACCATGGTTCACCATGGTTTATTTTCATATTGAGACAATATTTGGCACATTATGACATTTGATCATTGTTGAACATGGATGACCATGATTTTAAACCCAAGCAATTTATATTAAACCCTAGTATTAATATTATAAACAACTATGAATAATATTATACCCTAGGAATATGCACCAATTAAACCCAAGGGATTGCTATTATAAACCCAAGGGAATAATAAACCCAATGGATTAATTCATCGATAGGCATACATATATGAAATTTAGATGAAAGGAGGTTTGTTGACTTTTTTTTAATTGAATGCCTAGATTGATTCTCATGGGAATACGTTCAGCATATGCTTTTTCTTAATTCTTATCAATAGAAGTAGTGTATTACAGAGTCAGTTAGGTTGCATTAATTTTTATGAAATTTAAAAGATTAGATTTGTGCCATGTGGTTCTCCACCCACCAATTTCCTAGGGATATGAGATTATTTCAATTCTCACAAGTTCCTCCATGTTGAGATGATTCCAATTCTAATAAGTTCCTCATTATTATTTATAACATTCATTTATATATAAGTAAATTTCATTTAGCAAAATGGTCCATTACTTTTAATAAATTTTAAAAATTAGATTTGTGCTAAGTGGCTCCCCACCCACCAATTTCCTAGAGATTTGAGATTATTCCAATTCTAATAAGTTACTCCATGTTGATATTATTCCAATTCTAATAAGTTCCTCATTATTATTTATAAAATTCATTTATATATAAGCAAATTGTATTTAGAAAAATGGTCCATTACTTTTAATAAATTAAAAAAATTACATTTGTGCCACATGGCTCCCTACCCACCAATTTCCTAGGGATTTTAGATTATTCCAATTCTAATATAGTCCAAATATAAACTAATAACATTACTTGATATGCTTAAAAATGTTTTAACCATGAAAATTTATTTCTTTTCATTGTACATATTAGTTGATATTGAAATATTTTACTTAATATGGCATTGAAATAATCTACTTATGAAGTACATTGTTTATATTAATAAGTTCCATGATAAGCTCCTCCATGATTAATAAATTATGGCATTATGTTTGATGTTTTGAAATGTTTATTAGTTTTTTGAAAATTTCAACTGCTATTATATGTAAATTTATTATAGTAAAATAGATGAGTAAAAAAATATAAAAATTGGTTTGTTCTTTTTTTTTTTTTTTTTTTTTTTTTTTTTTTTTTAACTTTATAATTTTACATATATCATTCATTAAAAAATTGTAAAATCCTTATCAGATTCTAAATTCCCATCAATAATGTATTGACATGTTATATTTTTTTAAAATTTAATATATTCAAATCAGATTGTAGTAAATGAATTTACGGATTTAGAAATGGTTATTTCATTTTATTTTATCTTATATGAATTTATTTTTGAAAATTTGATTATCTATTATTCATTTGTTTTAAAGATTTTGCACTATATTTTGGATTTTTTTTACTAAAAAAACTATAAAATAATAATTTATAGGGTTTATTAATCTAAGGCTTCATATTTCTAGGGTACAATATTATTCATAGGGTTTAAAATATTAATCTTTAGGTTTAATCAATCCATTGGGTTTATTATCATGGTCAACCATTTTCCAATGTCACATTGTGATAAATATTTTCTCAATATGAAAATCAACCAATGTCACATTGTGACAAGCATTATCTCAATATGAAAATCAACCATGGTGTACCATGTTCCAACATCACATTAGGACAAAGGTTGTATCAACCATGTTCAAACATGGTCAATCATGGTCAACCATAGCCAATAACCATGGCCAACCATGGTCACATTGTGATAAAGACTATCTTTTGGTCTAATCTCACATTGTCACAACCATGGTCAACCATGGTCCAATGTCGTATTTTGACACAAAATGTGTCAATATGGAGATCAACCATCATCAACAATGGTCAACCATTTTGCAACGTTGCATTGCGATAAATGTTGTCTCAATATCAAAATCAATCATGGTAAACCATATACCAACGTCACAATGTCACAAATAATTATCTTAGGGTTTATATTCCCTGGGTTTATAATATTTATCCCTTGGTTTTATAATATTTATCTTAGGGTTTATATACCTTGGGTTTATAATATTAATCCCTTGGGTTTAATATTATTCCGTTAAGTTTATATTATCAATTCGTTGGGTTTTTAATCCATTGAGTTTTTAGTAGTAATCCCTTGGATTTATAATATCAACCCCTTTAGGGTTTATATACCTTGCATTTATAATTTTAATCCCTTGGGTTTATAATACCTTTGGGTTCAATCATAGTCAACCGTGGTCAATAACCATGGTCAACCATGGTGACGTTGTTAGGAAACTAGCTCACAAAAGGATAGAAAAGATAGATCAACGCCTTAGAATTCAGCCTCTTCGAGGGGGCCACCTCCCTTACATTACACAAATGAA
Organism: Pinus taeda; assembly: GCA_000404065.3. Classification (NCBI taxonomy): domain Eukaryota; kingdom Viridiplantae; phylum Streptophyta; class Pinopsida; order Pinales; family Pinaceae; genus Pinus; species Pinus taeda. The sequence goes on from APFE030930235.1 coordinate 47,683, forward strand.
CAATTCTTCGATTATACAAATGACTAAACCTCCCTTCTATATACAGGAGTCAAATGGGTCACAATATAATCAAGCCGACATAACAATAATAACATAAGGGCACAAAAATAACAATAGTGGGTTTCTATGGGACATACTAATAACAATATGGGGACAATAGGGGCACAATAATAACAATATGGGATACAATGACAATAGTAATGGGGGAATCACTAGTATTATAGGGGCCTAACGTGCCCCTCTCCTTCTGAAAAGCGTTGTTCTCAACGCTTGAGTAGTTTTGGATGCTTCTGTATAAAATTCTCATCCTCCCATATGGAATCTTCAGCAGATAAATTCTTCCACTTGATGAGATACTCCAAAATATGATGTGATGGACATTGGATGATATCCATAAAGTGCCATAAATGGGGTCATTTTTGCTGCAGTATGGAAGGAAGTGTTATACCACCATTCAGCCAGATGAAACCATTTGACCCATTGTGTCTATTTATCATATACAAAGAAGCGAAGATATCCTTCCAAGCATTTGTTCACTATCTCAATTTTCCCATCAGATTGAGGATTATAAGATGAGCTATGAGCTAACTGAGTACTGAGACAAGAAAATAATTTTGTCCAAAAATTTCTAATGAAAATGGGATCTCTTTCGCTTACAATAATCTTTGGGTTTCCATGTAGCTTTTGAATTGTTTCCATAAATTGTTGAAATTCTAAGAAGTTCCTAATTATTATTTATAACATTCATTTATATATAAGAAAAATTTATTTAGCAAAAAGGTCCATTACTTTTAATAAACTTAAAAAATTAGATTCGTGCGACGTGGCTCCCACCTACCAATTTCCTAGGGATTTGATATTTTTCCAATTCTAATATAGCCCAAATATAAAATAATAACATTACTTGAAATGTGTAAAAATGTTTTAACCATGAAAATTTATTTATTTTCATTGTACATATTAGCTGAAATTGAAATATTTTACTTCTGAAGTACATTGCTTATATTAATAAGTTCCATGATAAGCTCCTCCATGATTAATAAAGTATAAAATTTAGAAATTATGGTTGATGATTTGAAATGTATTTTTATTTTTAAAATTTGAAATGCATTATATTGTAAATTGATTTTAAGTAAAGTAGATGAAGTAAAACCATAAAATTGGGTGTTTTTTTTATAATTTCATTATCAATTTTTGAAATATATCATACATTAAAAAATTATAAATTTCTAGATTTAAAATTCCATCAATAATGTTTCAGATGTTTTATTTTTTTAAATTTTAATATCTTCAAATGATATTATAGTAAATGAATTTAAGAATTTACAAATGCTTATTTCGTTTCATTTTATTTTATATGAATTTATTTTTGAAAAATTCATTATCTATTATTCATTTGTTTTGAAGATTTTGTACTATATTTTGGATATTTGTTTCATTAAAAAAAAATTGAAAATAATAATTTATATGATTTATTAATCTAAGGCTTCATATTCCTAGGGTATAATATTATTCAGAGGCTTTATAATATTAATATTTAGGTTTAATATAAATACATTAGGTTTATAATCATAGTCAACCACAGTCCAACGTCACATTGCGATAAATATTTTCTCAATATGAAAATCAACCAATGTCGCATTGTGACAAACATTGTCTCAATATGAAAATCAACCATGGTCAACCATGTTCCAACATCGCATTGGGACAAAGGTTGTCTCAACCATGCTAAAACATGGTCAATCATGGTTAACCATAGTTAATAACCATGTTCAACCATGGTCACATTGTGACAAAGACTGTCTCTTGCTCCAATGTCACATTGTCACAACCATGGTCATCCATGGTCAACCATGGTCCAACGTCGCCTTGTGACACAAATTGTCTCAATATGGAGATAACCATGGTCAACTATGGTCAACCATTACCTAATATTGAATTGCAACAAACTTTGTCTCAATATGAAAATCAATCATGGTAAACCATATTCCAACATCACAGTGTGACAAATATTTATCTTAGGGCTTATATTCCTTGGGTTTATAATATTTATCCCTTGGATTTATTATTCCCTTGGGTTTATAATATTTATCTTAGGGCTTATATACCTTAGGTTTATAATATTAATCCCTTGGGTTTATATTATCAATCCATTGAGTTTTTAATCTGTTGGGTTTTCAGTATTAATACCTTGGGTTTATTATTTTGTTGGGTTTATAATATCGATTCATTTAGGGTTTATATACTTTGCATTTATAATAGTAATCCCTTGGGTGTCATATTATTCTCTTGGGGTTATAATACCTTTGGGTTCAATCATGGTCAACCATGGTCACATTGTGAAAAATACTATCTCTTGGTCCAATGTCACATTGTCACAACCATGGTCCTCCACGGTCAACCATGGTCCAATGTTGCATTGTGATAAATATTGTCTCAATATGCTCAATATGGAGATAAACCATGGTCAACGATGGTCAACCATTGTCCAATGTTGCATTGTGATAAACATTGTCTCAATATGAAAATCCATCGTGGGCAACCATATTCCAGCATTGCATTGTGATAAATATTTATCTTAGGGTTTATATTCCTTGGGTTTATAATATGTATCCCTTGGGTTTAATATTATTGACTTGGGTTTATTATTCCATTGGGTGTATAATATTTATCTTAGGGTTTATATACCTCGAGTTTATAATATTAATCCCTTGAGTTTAATATTATTCTGTCAGGTTAATATCATCAATCCGTTGGGTTTTTAATCCCTTGGGTTTTTAGTATTAATACCTTTGGTTTAAAATATCAATCCCTTTAGGGCTTATATACATTGTATTTATAATAT
>APFE030930235.1:55027-81008 GCA_000404065.3 Pinus taeda
ATTCAAATGAGATTATACTAATTGAACTTAAAATTTTACAAATGCTTATTTCATTTCATTTTATTTTATATGAATTTAGTTTTGAAAAAATTATTATCTATTATTCATTTATTTTAAACATTTTGCACTATATTTTGGATTTTTCTTTTCCATTAAAAAAACTATAAAATAATAATTCATAGGGTTTATTAATCTAAGGCTTCATATTCCTAGGGTATAAAAGTTTATAATATTAATCTTTAGGTTTAATATAAATCCATTGGGTTTATAATCATGGTCAACCATGGTCCAATGTCACATTGCGATAAAGATTTTCTCAATATGAAAATGAACCAATGTCGCATTGTGACAATCATTGTCTGAGTATGAAAATCAACCATGGTCAACCATGTTCCAATGTTGCATTGTGACAAATTTACTTATAGATGCATCAAAATTACACAAACCAAAGCTTATAAACCATGGAACTTAACAACACATAAAACAATGTGGAAATAACACGATAAGAAAGAAACCATGACACAAAGATTTGATTATGAGTTCGTCCTTGGACTACGTCTCCGGGCCATCCTCAATAGTGGAGAGGCCTTCTTTCATTAAGTGGCATAAAAAGAGATAAAAGTACAAGCAACATTCAATTACAATCCTTATACCTCCAAGCTGAAAGATGGATGAAGAATGGAGAGCCCAACTTTAGAAATAGACAGAACCACTAAAATCCTGGTGACAAATTGTGCAAAAATACATATCCAAAAACCAAATTCGGATAATCGGGCCTTCTGCACCTTATCGGAACCTCCCTGCTACTCAAGGCAAGGTCCCGACCTACTGCCAGGTTAGTGTCTGCTGCGCACAATGGATTCTAAACTAATCTACTAGTCCTCTCCCCCCTTTCCGGTGTGGACAGTCCAATATATATATATATGTTGGTGGCTATCTCTGTAATTTCTAGGCAGTTCTAAACAAATGAAAAGTTTTAGATGGTGGGTTTTGTTTCAGATAGAGATTCTCAGGACCTTGAATAGTCTGTGGTAACAACCTTGTTAAATATAGAAAAATAGTCCATGGATTGTTTTAGCACCCTCGAACGATAGAGTAATTCATCGACATAGTTTGCTTCATCACAAATCGCAATTAGAGGTTTCCACCACGTATAGACCCAAACCTTTACAACTGGCACCCTATAATACTGGCGGACCTGACAGCTTATTAAACACAGTTCACAATATACTGGGCCCCATCGCAAATCACAATCGGCATAGAACCAAAGTTGGCACTCCATACTATTTCTCCCCTTTTGCGAATTGTGATTGTGATATATTGCATCACAACTGGACTCTATTGGGGGGAATTTGTACACACTTGATCCCCTCCGATCCGCAATATGTGATATCACAATCACAACCAGGATCCTGCCGGGGCCACTTCAAGAACATTTTCCTATTGTAATTGCAATATGGGATTATTGCATTGCAACTTTTCTCGCTTGGGGCCGATTTTCTTTAAGCCACAACCTCTTCCTCCTACGATCTGCAACATGCGAGACCTGTGGCAGACTACCACTTGGTGCTCCCCATTGATGAGAGTGTCTTCCACGTCATCTCCTCCTCCCACTTTGTTCAAGTCAAACATAAACTTTGACTTGCTCTAACTTCTTCTTATGAACTTGTATTTGAGTGACGTTTGCACCATTGGAATAAGGATGACAATCACTTCGATTCGATGCTAAGTTCAAAGAGTTTATGCCACTTTGAGTTTTTGAGCCTTTTACCATGCCACTGGTACTTTTTGAAGATCCACCTGGATCAATCCTCCCCACTAAGATCTTTTGGACTCCCAAATGCCCTTTCAGTCAATTGGAAAGTGAGGAAATTTCTCCCTCACTTTTTCTTTCTCCATCCATCAAGCTTTACTCGGATGCATTCCTTTGAAGCCAACACGAATGTAATCCACATCTCCCTGTCGTGAAGTTCTAGTTTTCCTGTCGAGTATGACATCTTCGGGCAACTTTTCTAGATACTCTAGTGCAAAATCATCCACTGTAGGAATCTGTGCAGCCTCTTCGGTATCCATAATCAATGGAGGTTCATAAATATTCAGGTTTTCAACATTTACCATTGAGTACATTTTCATATAAGCGAGAAAGTCAAGACAAAAATCAATGTCTCCAATCTTTTCCAATATGATGAAGGGACCATATCGAATGGGTCTCAATTTCTTCCCTTCTCTCTTCATTTTGTCATTGTTGATGTGGAGCCATACCTTGTCCCCAACTTGAAACTGATGGTCAACTTGGTGCTTATCATGTCAAGCTTTATACCGAGCCTGACTCTTCTCCAACTACTCATGTACTACTTAATGAATCACCTGTGCCGCTGAATAAACTTCCATGCTTTGTCCCAATGATCTCGTCCATTGCCATCTACATTGTTCCTAAAGACCATGTTTAAGGGATAGCTTGGTAGATAAGCAAAACATGTCTCGAATGGTGAGCTATGTGTGGATGAATGTGTTGCTCAATTGTATGCATGTTCCACATAAGGAAGTTGTTCATCCCACAACTTGGGATGTTTTCCATAATAGCCTTGTAACAAGTGTACCATGGTGTGGTTGACGACCTCTATCTACCCATCTTTCTATGAATGAAATGTCATACTTATTTTAAACTTAGTGTCCACCATTCTCCACAATCTAGTCCAAAACTCTCTAAGAAAGCGAGAGTCTCGATCTGACACAATAGATGTGGGCAACCCAAAATGGACGTAGACATGCTAAAAGAAAATACAAGCATTTTTCTCAGCAGTGACTTGCTTTTTACAAGACATTAAAATACACATTTTACTAAAATTATCCACGATTACATACAAATAGTTGTGACCTTTCCTAGACATAGGCAAACCACCTACAAAATCCATGGATGCACTTTCCCATGGTCGACTCGAAATAGTCTACGCAATTGACGCAGCGAAGGGGGCACTCTGTGCCCCAGGTTAACTACGTGGGCTAGTCATGGAAAGAATATAACACAACCTAACATTCTCCCACTTGTTGTTTTATTTCCATAAGGGCCATAAGATATCTTAATCATTTATCCAACCCTGCAATGCCCATTGTTTCTATACACCAAGAGAACATCTCAGAGCTCACAGATTTTGTCAATGCATCTACAGTATTCTTCAAAGTGTCCACCTTTACCAGCAACACCTTTTTGTCTTCTATCATATCCCTCACAAAGTGATACTAAACATCAATGTGCTTTGTCTTTGAATGATATGTAGGGCTCTTTGCCAAGAAAATTGCCTTTGGCTGTCACAGTCTATCCTTATAGCTCCCTGTACTAACCCCATATTTGAACATAATCTCTGCAACCGAGCTGTTTCCTTTCTTGCATGAGTGGCTGCCATGTATTCTACCTCTATAGTTGATAGTGCCACTACAGAGTGTTTCTTACTCATCCAACTGACTGCACCTCCAAATCGGTTAAACAAATACCCACTTGTAGATCTTCTCTGATACAGATCTCTAGCCCAGTCTACATCAACAAAGCCACGAATATCCAACACTCTGTCCAATCCTGGTCTTCCTTGGTAGCACAAACCATAATCACTAGTGCCACGCAAATACCTGAAAACCCGCTTCTCTGTTGTCCAGTGCTCCTTCCCTAGTTTTGACATAAACCAACTCAACACTCCCACTGCATGTGCAATTTTTGGTCTAGTATAGACCATTGCATACATCAGGTTACCGACTGCACTTGCACATGGAACACGGGACATGTCCTCTTCCTCTTCTTGTGTCTTGGGACACTGTCCAATTGATAACCTCACACCTACAAAAATAGGAACCTTCATTGGTTTACTATACTGCATATTAAACCTCTGCAGTATTATCTCGACATACTTCCTCTGGTTTAACCAGGGCTTCCTTTTTTCCCAGTCTGTTTTAATTTCCATGCCCAAAATATAGTTTTCAACACTAAGATCTTTCATGTCGAATTTGGAGGACAATTGGGTCTTCAAATCATGGATAATTTATTTGTCATTTCCAACCAACAACATATCATCCACATACAAGACCAGATAAATAACACGATCACCAATTAATTTAAAATATACACAGTGATCTTCTTTGCTTCTGGTGAAGCCAAGTACACATATAAATGTATCAAATTTCAGATACCACATCCTTGGTGACTGTTTTAACCCATACAAAGACTTCTTTAACTTGCATACCATTTCTTCCTTACCCTTCACCGCAAAACCTTCAGGTTGATTCATGTAGATCTCCTCTTCCAGATCCCTGTGAAGAAATGTTGTCTTCACATCCATCTGTTCTACCTCAAAATCAAAAGCAGCAACAATAGATAAAACCAATCTAATAGAAGCTACCTTGGCAATAAGAGAAAAAATATAACCAAAATCAATTCTTGGCACCTGGGAATAACCTTTTTCTACCAACCGAGCTTTGTATTTCTCCACCTTTCCTTATGAATTTGTCTTCTTCTTGAACACCCATTTTCTTGCAATGGGTTTCCTTCCAGCCGGCAACTCCACCAGATCCCAAGCCTCATTTTTGCGCAAAGATGCCATTTCATCAACCATGGCCTCTTTCCAGAGTTTTCCATCCTCTGAATTTACTGCTTGCTTCACAGTTCTGGGATCATCATCAGTAATAGATAAAGAAAAATTTGAACAGAAATTAGATGGACTATACCTTTCTGGCTACCTTCTTTCTCGAACTAATCTTCTCACACCCAAAGTTTGTGAATCTTCATCTTCTGATTCCTCTTTTGTTCTAGAGTCTGATTCTTACTCCTTAAGCTCAAACTCTATCTTCTCGGGTTCCTTTGGTTTGGCTTCATGTTTAATAACATCTTTCACCTCTTTGAACACCATATCTCGGCTATACACAAACTTCCTTGTTATTGGGTTCCAAAGCTTATAACCCTTTAAACCATCCTTATACCCAATAAAGATGCACTTTTCAGATTTAATATCCAACTTGGTTCTTTTCTCCTTTGGAGCACGTACATATGCATCACATCTAAATACCCTCAGATGTGAGAGAGAGGGTTTCTTGCCAGTGGAGTCTTATCCTCCAACAGTGATGAAGGTGATCTGTTGACCAGGTAACATGCTGTCTCCACCACCTCTACCTAGAATTCCTGTCCTAAACTGGCACCACTAAGCATGCTTCTTACCATTTCCATCAACGTCTTGTTCATTCTTTCTGCAAATCCATTTTGCTCAGGTGTGTATGGAGTAGTCTTCTGTCATGATATACCACACTTCTTACATAATTCTTCAAATTCCTTACTGTAAAACTCTCCACCGTTATCTGTCCTCAACACCTTTATCTTCTTCTTTGTCTGGTTTTCCACCAGAGCCTTAAATTCTTTAAACCTGTCAAAGACTTCAAATTCCTTCTTAAGGAAATATATCCACGTATTCCTTGAGAAGTCATCTATAAATGATACATAGTACACAAACTTACCCAGTGATGGAACCTTCACAGGTCCAAACACATCACTATGCACAAGCTCTAATATCTATTTCGCCCTCTTACCACCAGAGGGGAAACGCACCTGATTCTGCTTCCCATATACACAATTTTCACATAAATCAAAATCCAGAGAGCTATTAATCATACCTTCTACCATACCTTTACCATGAAGTATTCAAAGGCCCTTCTATCCAATATGTCCAAGCCTTTGATGCGATTGCATGGTCTTCTCTCCAGAGACCACTAGATTTTCTGCTCCACTTTCAGGAACCACAAAACTATGGCACCCATGACAACAATGCTACCTTGCAGCTTGTACAGAGTTCTAATCTGAATTCCCCACATTAATACCAGTGCTCCTTGAACCATCTTGCAGGTATCCTTCTCAAACATTGTTTTTACACCTGCATCATCCAGCTTGCTTACAGAAATCAGATTTCTGGCCAATGCAGGAATATGCGGAACACCTGGAAGTGCTCTAACCCTTCCACCTTACAACTTCAACTTTACTTTTCTGTGACCAACGATTCTAGCCTTCCTGTCAACCCCCAAGAAGACATCACCACCATCATATTTTTCATACTCGCAAAACCACTCTCTATGAGGAGTGAAGTGAAAGGATGCACCTGAGTCAATCAACCATGCCTCGTGATCTACATGTACTTGAAGAAGCCAAGTACACATCCCCACCTTCATCTCAGGTGGTTTTCGCCTCTGTAGAAGGAGCATCATCAGATACCTTTCCTTTTTCAGGAGCTTTAGATTTACATTCCCTTTTGTAGTGCCCTTCCTTTCTGCATTTCTAACACACCACGTTTATAGTTTTTCCTGGAGATTTAGATCTACCTCTAGATTTAGATATCCCACTCGATAACTTATTTTTGTTTATGTTCTAGGACCATCCTCGTACAGACAAGGCATCATCATTCTGTCTCTTCATATCTTTCCATCTCATCTCCTCCGTCAACAAGGATGAGACTATTTCATCAAACTACAAGGCAGTTGCATCGCTACCTACTGCAATAACCAGACTATCCCATGAATCTAGTAGAGAACATAATAAACTAATGCATTTATCTTCATCTGAAATTTTAATATCAACAGATAATAGCTGATTTACCACAACATTAAATGCATTCATATGCTCTGTCACCAAGTCTCCATATTTCATCCTCAGGTTATACAACTTTTTTCATAGGAACAATTTATTCACCAAAGACTTAGATTGGTACAAATTCCCTAACTTGTCCCACAAAGCCTTCGCCATAGCTTCCCCTGATACATTCAACAATACTGAATTTGAGACACACAATTGTATTGTGCTCTTTGCCTTTCGATCCCACTTCATCCATTATTCATCAGACACTCTCGTTGGTTTAGTACCTGAATCTATCGTGATCCACTGATCTTTATCCACCAACAAATCCTCCATCTTAAGCTTCCACAACTCAAAACTCTGACCATTAAATTTCTCGATCTCTATCTTTCCACTGCTCGCCATGTTCTTTCACCACCAGAATCGATCACGCAGATCTCCCACTGAAAAGGGTCTACCACAAACCCAAGCGAAACTCCTCAGCAACAAAGGCGTCCCTCTGAAGCGAAAACAAATCCAATACCAAATGAAGGTTTTATCCCCATACATAAATTACTTGCATACGAATTCTAAGACACAAAAAATAAATAATGCGAGAGAATAACACATAAAACACATATTGATCTGAAAATGGGGCTCTTAGGCTTCTTGTCTAACTTACAAGAACTTCTCCCATTTCCAAAGCTTTACATTTTCCCAAGTCTATTTGATCAACCAATGCGAAATAAGAAATGCTTGAAAATATGGGTGCGTGCTTGTATTTGTTTTCAGCTGATTATTTACTTTAAAATTTGTTGTTTGTGCTGATATGGGAAGGTACTTAAACTGATATATAAATGCATATAACAGTAGTTAAAGCACCAGTAAAAACAAACACATAAGACAACAATATATTATGGAGTTCACCCTGATATCTTGGGCTACGTTCCCTTGAGCTCTAATCAACTCGATTAGGCTCTCTGGGATTATGGCTTCAATTCTTTTACAAGTGCTACACTTAACTCCATTGGTTTATAGCTAAACCAATGGGCTTAGAATGCCATCTTACCCCTGGCTGTCCTTGTTCTGCAGATAGGTCTAGGCTTCTTTGGATTGGACTCCTTCTGTTAGTGCTCTAAGCTTCTCGAGCTTCTGGCTTCTCTGACTCCCTCAAAATTCTGCCTTTGTCTCTAGAACTCATTCTCCTATCTTTGACACACCTCAGACAACCAGCCATAGCTCGATTATTCGATCTCCTACTGTGTTGTAACTTCACTACAGCCTCGTGGCTCTTAGAAGTCTATTAGATCTCTTTGGCTATGTGGTTCTGCCTCCAACCTCTGGTGGCTCTGCCTATTACAGTGAGCTCGGCTCTGGTTTCTCTACTTCCAGGTCTTCTTACTACTTCCTAAGCTACTCTCTCTTCTCTCCCCCTCTTTACTCTCTATCTATTCGTGGCTTGAAACCAATCCACTCCTCGACTGTTCATTTCCACTTCCAAGCTCTCTGGATCTCCTGCCTCTGTCCGTTGGAATCCCCTGCTCTGTATCATCATCACTGTAACACTTCACAGAGAGGTGGCCGCTTGTCTCCTCACAATTTGTGCTCCAGCTCTTCCTCGAACAGTCATTATTTCGGTTATTTCATGAAATGATTCATCCTCCAGGTCAGCGGTCATGTCAGACTTCAAGTATTTATGCGCCATGGCTTATTTTTCCCTCCAAAGCCGATCTCCTATCAGGTGTAATCTCCTTTGTTAAAACTGGGGCCTCCAGATCCTATGGTTATTGCTCTTATCACGCGGATGACTTGCTCAGATGTTAGCCCATGATGAGAGTGGTTTTCTCTCTCATCTACTGGACACGTGTCATTCACTATATGGCATCGCTGGGTCCTCTGAGAAACCCCGCTTACTGTCTTAAATGCCTCCGATATTCCACTAGTTTTGGAGCACGGTGCTTGCCTCTCGTTTCAATGCTTTTCCCATAGTTTTCGGGTTTTCCCTATGGCCGTGCACTTAGGGCTTTTCATTCTCGAGGGGTTTTGTCCAGCGATGCACGATGTGCTATTCGCGCATCATAAACAACCTCCGTTTGCTAATCTGGATTTCCCAATTGCTAGTTTGCACCACTACGCAGTCTCCATGGGCCTCAGTCAGTGTGCTTTGATCGAGGGTCCTCGTTGCTCCATGCTGACCACAAATTGTCGTTGTTTAGAGGTTATTTTTTATAGGTTTCGACATCCACAAGACTTTAAACTTTGGTATGAGTTTTACAAAGTTCAAGTAGCTTTAAGAGAGTTTAAGGATCCAATTTGGATCATGCCTTCCCACTAAAAGAACTTTTGGTCCACCAAAAGACTGATATATTGATCTGAGCAGTAAATGATAGTAACAACACCCTCTTCTTTCAGCCTCTCTACACTTGCCTTTGCGTAGTGCCTCTGAACCAAAATCTCTTACCACTACCCTTCATGGCTGGGTCGGTCGTCTCAAGAAGAACTGTTTTCCTCATTGACTTAATGCAGAACTTTTGGTGTGAAGTTTACATGAGGTAGTTTGAACTTCTTTGCCTTGATCCTTGATCCAAGGTGGCTCAAACAAATGTGAAGTACATCTGCTCCACAAAACTTTCATTTGTAAAGCCAACAACAGCAGGCATAAAGACAACAACTGCATGGGCTAACTCCTGCTTCAACAAAGAAACAGATTTCACATCTTGTGAACCCTTCCATGTCTTATATCAGCGTACAAATGATTAACTAGATAACAAGCCAATAAAACATGCCTTTACAATAAATGACTCTTCAAGTCAAGCACGTAGGAAAAAGACCTTTAGGACTCTTTTCCAAAAGATGAAACACTTCATCCTTATCTCCATTTCAGAAACCAATTTAACTTCTCCCAAGCCAGCATCAAATGCATCTTATGCTCAGGCATGCATTCCATCGTTCAACTTTTTCTTAAGTACACTGTACTTTTGAAGCTGAAATGAACATACTGTTGCAACAATAAAGTCAGTTTCCTACTCAATTCTTTCTATTTACCATTTTGGTAAGATCCTGCAACTTGCATTTATTCCACAAAGAAATGCAAACAGATGCATCACTAGACATGTAGCCTTAATTGGATAAGAATTCTAACCATTTCTTACCAATCCATTTCAAAGGTCCCTCCTTTGTTTGCACATCAGCATCAATATGTGAATCATCCTGAACCACATCAATATTGGAATCTTTATTTCCATCCCTGCGATTTTCTTTTGCCACCTTCTCCTTTAGCTTTGGTGGAAGCAGTGCTGGATTCAAATTCCAACACCTTTCAGTAAGATGCCCTTGCTTATGGCAATAAGTGCAACACATGTGCATCCTTTTGACATCATGATTTGCCTTGTCTTGTGGACCTTTGACTGCTTGCTTCTTTTCCTTCAAAATTTTCCTATATGTGGTCATCCTCTTCCAACATCTAGAAACATAATGGTTATCCAAACCACAAAAGGAACATGCAATTATTTTTCCATGCTTTACAAAATCAAAAGGAATGTGTTTAGAACCAGATTTATACCTGCCTCTTTCACCTTTATTGCCTTCATGAGGAGGTGAGACAAATGAAGAAGTAGCTCCCTTTGGAGCACTATCACTTTCTTCAAGGCTCTTAAAGTTTCCACAACCCTCTAGTTCAAGTATGTACTTATGAACACTTGCATCATGCGAATGATGTTTTGAGCTATTGCATTCCTCCTGAATACAATCCTCACACTTCTGAGGTAGAGGACCTGCAATGAAACTCCTTTTTGGAACTGTTCCAATGGCCTTCATGGCAGCTTTGGAATTCTCTCCATAAGACTGTCCATAGCCAAGACCCAAATACTTAGGCCTTTCCTCAACCATTATTGGCTCAAAAATACCTTGTGCATGTTTTCCCAATCCTTTTCCTTCATAGCCCATCTTGGACATTAGCTTGGAACCTATGCCTCTGGTATGTTTTTCAAAAGAACCAATATAAGCATTCTTAGAAGAATTTGAATACAAACAGGAATGGTTTACCATTCTTCAAGCTAATACTTGGCCAAGGCTTCTTTTGCAACAAAGAGTTGTGACTCCAACTCATGCATCCTTTTCAGGTTCATACTTGCAATATGAAGTTGCCTCTCCATTTCCTACAATTTGTCAGAAAGCATCTGCTTCTCTTCCTCCACAGAATTCAACTGCTCTCTAAGTATGCTGGTCTTCCTTCCATCCTCATACATTTCTCTCACCATATCCATCATGGCAGACAAGTCTTGATTCATGTCTCCATTAAAGGAACTTCATGAGCAAGAAGAATTTGAGAACTCACTTGTAGAAGTTGTCATTTTCAAAATGCATAAAAGAACTTCAAACAAGATTATTAAAGAGCTTATCGAGTAACCTCTTACAACAACCTTTTGTGCTTCGAGGATTTCCCTGAGGTCTTTTGGGATAGAAGAATGCTTTCAGCTCCTCTTCCTTCTTGTCCTTCCTGTACTGAGCTATCAATAGCATTCCCTTCACCTCTGCAAACTCAAACAATAGTCAGTCTGTAACCAAACATACAATCAATGAGGCAATCAATCATTGACTGTCAAAACACCTTTCAGACAAGCAATCTTTGCCTTATCAATCAAGCATTTTGTTACAACCTTCTTTGAAGGTGGGGTTAATCAATCTTAAGCTCTGACACCACCTGATCTGAAAATGGGTCTCTTAGGCTTCTTGCCGAACTTACAAGAACCTCTCCCACTTCCAAAGCTTTACATTTTCCCAAGTCTATTTGATCAACCAATGCGGAAATAAGAAATGATTGAAAATATGGGTGCGTGATTGTATTTGTTTTCAGCTGATTATTTACTTTAAAATCTATTGTTTGTGTTGTGGGAAGGTACTTAAACTGATATATAAATGCATATAACAGTAGTTAAAGCACCAGTAAAAACAAACACATAAGACAACAATATAATATGGAGTTCACCCTGATATCTTGGGCTACGTCCTCTTGAGCTCTAATCAACTCGATTAGGCTCTCTAGGATTATGGCGTCAGTTCTTTTACAAGTGCTACACTTAAATCCATTGGTTTATAGCTGAACCAATGGGCTTAGAATGCCATCTTACCCCTGGCTATCATTGTTCTATAGACAGGTCTAGGCTTCTCTAGACTGGACTCCTTCTGTTAGTGCTTTGAGCTTCTCGAGCTTCTGGCTTCTCCGAATCCCTCAGAATTCTACCTTTGTCTCTGGAACTCCTTCTCCTATCTTTGACACACCTCAGACAACCAGCCACAAGTCGATCATTCGATCTCCTGCTATATTGTAACTTCACTACAGCCTCATGGCTCTTAGAAATATATTAGAGCTCTCTGGCTCTGCGGCTCTACTTCCAACCTCTGGTGGCTTTGCCTATTACAGTGAGCTCGGCTCTGGTTTCTCTACTTCCAGGTCTACTTACTACTTCCTACGTTGGTCTCTCTTTTCTCCCCCTCTTTACTCTCTGTCTGTTCATGGATTGAAACCAATCCACTCCCCGACTGTTTGTTTCCACTACCCAGCTCTCTAGATATCCTGCCTCTGTTTGTTGGAATCCCATGCTCTGTGTCATCATCACTATAATGCTTCACAAATAGGTGGCCACTTGTCTCCTCACGAGCTGAGCGCCAACTCTTCCTCGAACAGGCGTTATTTTCGGTTATTTCACGAAATAATTCAACCACTAGGTCAGCAGTCATGTCAGACTTCAAGTCTTTATACGTCGTGGCTTATTTTTCCCTCTAGATCCAGTCTCCCATCGGGTGCAATCTCCATCGTTAGATCTGGGACCTCCAAATCCTACTGTTATCACTCTTATTGTGTGGATGACTTGCTCAAACGTTAGCTCGCGATGAGAGCGGTTTTCTCTCTCATCCACCAGACACGTGTCATTCATTATATGGCATCACTGGGTCCTTTGACAAACCCGCTTACCACCTGAAATGCCTCTGATATTCCATCAATTTTGGAGCGCGGGACCTACCTGTCATTTCAGCGCTTTTCCCATGGTTTTCGGGTTTTCCCTGTGACTGTGCACTCGCGGCTTTTCCTTCTCAAGGGTTTTTGCCCATTGATGCATGATTAGCACAAAGCGCTAATCGTGCATCAGAAATAGCCTCCGTTTTCTAGTCTGGATTTCCCAATTGCTAGTTTGTGCCACTGCACGATCTCCATGGGCCTCGGTTAGCGTGCTTTGACTGAGGGTCCTCGTTGCTCCCTACTGACCACAAATTGTTGTTGTTCAGAGGTTATTTCTAATAGGAGTCGACATCCACATGACTTTAAACTTCAGTATGATTTTTTACAAAGTTCAGGTAGCTTTAAGAGAGTTTAAGGATCCAATTTGGATCACATATACACAGAGATTTTCCCCTAGATCCCAAAACTGGGACTACCAGCTTGATTTTTCATTATATTCCTTTCAATTTTACAATACATATTTATGCATGTCGAAGAGTCCAATACCATGGAACAAAAAACATCGCGTCCAAAACTATGGACCGAAAACCATCGCGTCGAAAACCATGTGCGAAAATCATGCACAAAACCATAGGTAGGTCCACCCAACCTAATATAGGGTCCAAAAAACAAAATTTTCTGGGGTGCTGCCCCAGACCCCATAGAGGGGTGTTACCTACACCCCTCAAACCCCCTATGACCCCCCCTCTATGCAATCGGCGCAACGAAGGGTGGGCTTCGCCCCCCCTCTAACCCCCAGGTTAACTATGTGGGCTAGTCATGGAAAGAATATAAAACCCAACGATTCCAAAGTTTGGATTAGATGAAATAATTGGAGTAAGGGAGACACTTTACGGCAAGTATGAAAAGGTTGTGTTAGTTGACAATGATCTCTTAGACTCCTTCCAGTTTTTGGCCATGAAACATGATGCCTACACAGATTCTGTCACGAAGGAATATGGGAGTGCAATAATCAAAGTCAAGGCTAACTTCGGAGGACTCTGGAAGTGATGCAATGCACAAAGTTACTGGTCAGCAGAACGCATGGAGGATGACTCTGGCTCAACAAAGAATACCCAATTCATGTAGTAGACATTCAAAGGCTCACGGGTTTATCAACAAGAGGAGACATGGTTTCAAGCGCATTCTAGACAACTTCCAAGAGAGTGAAGAAGATAGGGGATGATGAATAATACACCAAGTATGATACTAAGGTAGGAGGAAAGGGAGCATGCATAAATGTTATCAACTCCCAAAAAATTAAGTTCGCCTGCTACATTATTGCATGAAAGCTCATGTGTCACGTTTCCAAGAATGAGTGCATGTTGGATACGAATTCGATCATCGACCATTGCATAACAGACACCCAACTAAATTGGTGTGTTTTCCTCCTCCAGGAAATGTTCGAAGCATGTGAATATGTCTACAAGCGGTCCGCCCATTTTATCCATGGTTGTCTTTTTGTTGCTATGGAAATGTGGAAATGGTGCCCACCAAAGGGCCCAAAGCTAACTCCCATCATAGAGGACCAACCTTTGGCCCTCAAGTATGCACCTTGGAGAACTTCGGGGGACCCAAGAAACAAGGAGATAAATGAGGCTTCTTTCAGTGGTTAGTACATAAAAATGATGGAAGTAATCAAGGTTGCAGAATGGGTTCCCAAGTCCCTAATTGATGAATATTCAACAAATATCTGGTTCGATGTTAGTCATGGGAGCATTTGGGTGACGCCACACTGTGTTCACCCCCATACATTCTAAACGCAGCCCCAGAAGTTCATGCTATCAGCCGAAGCTTTCCACATAGTTGTCGATTCATGGCTAGGAATTACAAGGGATATTTGGGAAGGTAAACACATCTATTTATTTGACATGATGGTACCTCAACCAATATCAGGAGAAACGGAGGTGGATTCCACACAATGCCTGGCCAAGGGGGAGCTGCAACTATTTGTCAAACAGTTGAAGAAGAAAATGAGCTCCTTGAAGGAAACCATTGCCAACATTTGGATCTCAGCAGGTTCGGTTTCCAACTTTTTTGAGTTTCAAGGTTTAATACAGTACGGTCCTTGGATTACTGCCCCTCTAGTTGTTGCAATGCTGATAAGACCTTATTCATAGCCCAAACCCATCATCCCAAAACCCTGGAAATCAAAAGCTACCAAACCTCCAGTTGGGGCCAAAAAGCAGTAATCGACCCCTTCCAGTCACATTGTTAACCTCACCAATAAAGAGCCCCAATCCAATATCACCTTGCCCATCATTGAAGAAATTCCACCCTCCACTTCAATTTCATCACCTAGTTTGTGCAACCTGTCACCACATATTGCATCCACATCCGCCACCCTCTTAGACATTATACCCTCTATGACATTATTAGGAGCAAATACAAACATGGAGGTTGACTTCGTTATCGAGACCGTTATCACAATCTCCAGCTGGAGAAGTCGTTGCCACTTCCATGATGTATTTATTGCTAGAGTCATGTCCACTACTGAGCATGGGACCCATCATTACATAGTCACTCACGACTACTAGAAACTGAGTGTCATTACCACTTTGTTGGCTTAAGGGGGCCTGACCCAAGTTCAGAGGTGTTCATGCCAACCAACAAAACCCTAACTGGTGGCCCTTTTCGCAACAACCTGCATAGCATAGGCTGAAATCTCACTTGAAGCAGTATTGGAGGATGCTAGAACCAATGTTATGCATCTAGGGACATGTGATAAGTGTTTCTTAAGCTCTGATAGTTTATATTTACCTTTGCGTAGATTGATATCCTTCTAGGGCTCATTACTATAACTCGGGAAAATGGCTTCTAGACCTTTGCGAAGGTCTACAATCAGTCTTTGCGGACCTTAAACAAGTAGGTTATCCACCTTCACGCATCAATAAATAACCCTATATTTTCCTTCACATAGATCTATCCAACTCATCAGAAATCATTAAAACAGTAATCCTTAACTTCGCGAACACTGATAATTACTTAAAACATGCATAAATAAGATAGATTCAACAGTTTTGCACAGCACTTATACATTATTTCATGAAAACTTATTATTGAGGGCCATAATATAACATAAGAAGAATTGAAAATAATACTCAATTGCACAATAATTCTTCAAAATCAGTCTTTATTCAATTCCAGCATTCAAATTGCAGACTCCTCGCCCTGCGCACTTAGCTGCAGGGGTCCACGCACTCAATTTCGGACTTACCAAGGCCTCTTGCACACTCAGCTATAGGAGCCTTCCCCTTCTCGCCTAAGTATAGGAAGCAGAGCCTTCCTTCCTGAGCACTTTCCTAAAAGAGTCTACATATTTCTTTCTCTTGAATTAGTTACCTCCTATGACTCAACTATATATAGCTTTCTTCAATACAATACCATGGTTCTTGGACCATGGGTGAGTCTCAAAAACGACCTATTTACTTACTCACACAAGGGGCTAAGACCCCTTTGACTCATATCTACCTGTGCTCTCCGCATCCATATTTCGTGGAGACTTTACATCTTTTACAAAGACTTATACAAAACTTTGGGTTAACCAGCCCCAAAAATGACCCAAGGGACCCTATCCCAACAGGCTCCTAACACAAATATCGTAACTCTCCCTTGATTCACTCAGTAGGCACCTCAATCTTGTTGTGGAGACCACCAAGCTCAACCTATAATATTGCAACTTCAGCAGTGCTCTACGCTGCAGCCTGTTGCACTTCTTCTACCAATTTTTCTATTATCGGGCCTGCCATTGCCAGGCATGTTGTCCTCTGAGTCCAGTGTAGCACCTTTAGCTTTTCCAGGAGTGACAAAGTAAGTTGGCAAGATTCCTCTAGTCATGGGTGTACTCTAGCCTTTAGAAGGGCCTATTTGCTCTGCAATTCTTCCATCTGTGCTTGCGGCTGCTTCCTTTCCTATAACTTCGCAAGGCATTGCGCTCGTGCCAAAGTAAGCATAATCACTCAAACCTCATCATACTTCTGTTATGTTTCTCGGACATAGGTCTTCAACGTCTGCAAATTCAAGTCCTCCTACAGATTTGTCCATAATTCCATTTCTTGGTCGAACAATGTTGCGCAATCATTGACTGCGGTATCCAATGTGTTCATATTCTCCTTGATTGCTGCTCTGCGTTGCTTCCGAACCTCTGGTGGATTCATAGGCTACAACTTTAACTACAACTTTGATACGTTCATTTGGAAGTCAAAAGTATCCTTGCCAACTTCATCCTTTGATTCTTGTATTGCAACAACCAATTTCCTTAATTTTGTTGAAGCTTCAGCATCCTCTGGGATGTTCAATTATGGAACTATCTTGCAGGCCTACTCTATCACTGTCTCCAGGCTCTGACGATGATGTTACATATCCTCCTTTATCTTCAGCACCTACACTTTTTCTACAAACATTTGTTCATTATTTACCTTGAACTCACTGATGATTGTGAGGGAACGTTGCTCTCTGATCCGCAATTCATCTGAAACCCCTTGATGCAACGTGTGGAGGGTATAGAGCGGTACCGTAGCCAAATTCACCCCGATTTCTTTCACTGTACTGAGCATAACATGATCCTCATATGATTCTATACGAATGGACCCTTTTGGAAATGGTATGACTTTGAGGTCCAGATTCTATTCCATCTTAGTGATTATTCCAATTCCTTGTGTCAGACTTTCTACACCATGCTCGCTTGCTCGATGCCCACTTGAATCCTACTAGCCTAGATCTACATCTTGTGAAAATCCTTTTGGACGCTCCCCAACTTCTGCATATACTGTTGGTAAAATTGCTGCAACAACTCAGTGGTCGTGTCTCTAACCTTGTCACCGATCTCATTGAGATCACCTTTCGTATGCACCATCAGGTCAATGTGCATCTACTTATCAGAATTATGCTTTTTCGTTGTCCACCCATTTTCTTCTCTCTGCGACTTTTCAAGGTGAAGGGAGTGCTCTGCCCCTCTCCACCACCGCCTTCCTGTTCTGAAAGCTCCTGCTCATCTGTGTGCTATGAAGCCAACTTTCTGACTTCTTCTGTATCCGGGCATGCTTTCTCAGCCTTCTATTTGGTAGCGCACTCTTTCTTCGCCCATTTTTCCTATGAAACTTCCTTCTTCTTCTACTCAGCGAGAGCTCATGTAGCCTTATGATTGGCTTCCTTACACTTTTGTGCAGCGGTCGATTGTGCAGTAGAACTCTCTGCACCTTTGATTGTATCCACATCCATCTCCGTAGGTTCACGTGACTTTGCTGGCCAAGTCCGCACGATCTCTTGTACGTCTGTCTCAGAGACCAAGTATGGTAGCGTGTGCCATAGGTGCTTTGGGTTCTTCCATTCTCTGATTGAAACATTATGGAAATTAGCCTTGAATTCCGCATAGGCCATCAATTTCGCGAAAAGGGTTGGGGACAACCATGGCTTCTGACTAGTAACCATGTGAAGGTCCATCTCCATCAGAAGCCATAAATTTTTTGACTCCATTATCCTTTTCAGATCCTTTTTTGTCCACAACGAAGTGAACCTCGCTGCCTTGAGCAAATCTTCCTGCTGCAGAGGAAACTGGCTTTCCTCCAACAATCTCCAAGAAACTAAAACAATGGATAATAAAAGCCATGCTTAATGAAATGGCTTTCTCTCTTCCTGAGCATCCCAATAGTTCGCAAGGAACTCCTTGCATAGATATTTTTCCCAGTTGTATGGAACACCCTTTCTGCACTGGGTTGCTAGAGATACTACCAGCACCGGAACTTTGTCCGCACGACATTTTTCTCATAATTTTTCCCACAAGAATCTGGGCGGAAAACTACACTGCCTGGTCCTGAATAGAGCGGATAGAATATCTGCACAACTTCTTAACAAGCCCATATTCAGTCTTCATCTTATCTGCTAATTCTTTTTCCCCACTTTTCCCTCCAAACTCCTTGGAATGGTCCACTCCTTTGTAAGACAACTTTGTTATCTAATCGATTAACATGTTTTTAATCAAAATGGGCTCCCCAAGCCATAAACACCCATCATGCACTAGTGCGAGGAGTTGGCACACTCACACTGTGTTGATAGTCGATCTATGAAAATGCGGCACACAGAGTATGTGCAGCAATCCCGCCTACTCGACACCTATGACCCACTTCATGGGTTCCAACCACGTAACCCCAGTCTCTTCATAGTATATCTTCATCATATATTTGTTGGTCACCAAATGTGGGAATCTCTCATGGTCTACGAGGTCCCAATCCTCCATTTTCAGCACAGGAATGCATGATGGCGTGCCTTCAAATTCTACTTGTTTAGGCAACAACGAGGTTGAAACTGAGAATTTCCCAGAATCTGGGTCTTTGGTAACCTTGGTTTTCCCTTCTGTGGTGGGATATACAATGGAAGTCGTGAGATAGGCTTGACCTCTTTAGCATCCAACTCCTCCACACCTTGGTATTCCTCCTCCTCTAAATCAACCAGTTTGTCCATATGTTTGTCTTTTTTCTCCTTTTGTCACACCTTCGAATTCTTCCTCGGTGACTATCTCACCAGCATCGTCTTCTTCTGCTTTTCTATGGTAGCCAATTGCTTCCATCTAGGAGACCTCGATGTTGTAGGAACACAGGTTAACACTACCATACTTGAACTCTCAGGGCTCGGTACATCATAAACAACACCTTCAGAACTTACAGCTTCTGTGGGGTTTGTAGCAATCATCCATTCTATGAACAACTCTCGGTCTTCTGTGGTGTAGTTTTGAAATGAGGGGCACGTCACGAACTCTTCCTAGATTTGACAATTCATAAGCTTCAAACAGAAAAGCACCTAGACAACTCTCATAATGCAAAGTGTTCTTTGGTGGACCAACACATGTAATTTATAGGAAGTTTTAAATTCAAATCTGACCTTTCCCCCCAAATTCTAATAATAAATGCATATTTGGTGGTAGATCTCCAAATATTTTAGCCATAAATAGTGCCTACTCGCTCCTCTTAACTAATATTTGGCCATCAAATCATGAATAGTATCCTCAACAGTTGCTTTTGGACCCATCTGTGTGGCACCATCCTCCATGGAGCAGCTTCATGTGTCACACCCTTGTCGTTAGTCATGTAGCCTCCCTACCATGTTTCTCACTTAGTCGAGTAGTGTAGTTTATAGTCCCGCAATCCCTTGCAGCTGCCTAGATTACTAAGACTGTTGTGCTTCCATATAGTCATTACACAAGGACATGATCCCCTGTGTACAGCTTCAGCCGACTTCTGTTCACCTTTCTAGGGAATGGTTTCCCATTCAGCTTTACGAGCTGAACTGCACCACCCTCTATGATTTCCTTAATAACATATGGTCCCAACCAGTGCATTTGAATTTCCTGGAAATTTCATGGACTCGCTATTATATAACAACACTAAATCATCCACCTTGAACATGCACATCTTAATATGGTGATCATGCCATGCCTTCTCGCATTCCTTTTTCACTTGCTAGTGAAATCCTGCAAGGAAGCGGTCTTCTTCTAACTCCATGATCTGCGTGAGCCATTCCTTCAAAGTCTCATGGTCCGCCATCTCTGTTAATGTTGTAATATGTAAACTTGGCAGAATATACTCCATAGGAATTATGACATCAATTCCATAAACCAACCTAGATGACATTTGGCTTGTCAACTTCTTGCAGATCATCCTATAAGCCCATAACACTGCAGGTACACCCATGTCCCAATCATTCTGATGCATGTTGCATACCTTTGTCAATGCATGCTCCAAAATCTTGTTAAAATCTTCCATCATTCCATTAACCTGTGGGTGAGAGGGCGTGGTCTTCTGATGGTACACCTGAAATCTTTCTAGCATGTTGTTGATTATTTCATTCAAAAAATGTGTACCCCTATCACTCATCAAAATCTTAGGACAACCAAACCTTGTTAAGACATATTCTTATAGAAACTTCACAGTAGTGGCCACTGTACAATCCTTCACTCGCTGTGTTTCTACCCACCTGGTTAAATACTCAGTTGTAGTAATGATATACAATGTGCCCTTCTTCTTTCCTCATGGTTGTATTGCACCTATAAAGTAATTGACCCATTTCTCAAATACCTGCAATGAGACTTGTGGATTTAAAGGCAATTTATCCCTTCGCGAAGCCTTCCCTGTCCTTTAGAAAGCATCACATGCCTTATGGTATGCCTTAGAATCCTTGTATAATGTTGGCCACCATAGCCCAGCACACAAGATCTTCTGTGCGGTCGCCTTCCTTGCATAGTGACCTCTTGCCACTCCTCCATGGGCTTCAGCTAGGATACTAGCACATTTAAATTCCAGAACATACCTTCACAATATCTCATTCGGTCCCATCTTATACAAATGACTCGCAATTACTGAAACATCTGTAGTGCGAACTACTAACTCCTTCTTCTGTTGAGTGGAATAACCTTCAAGAGTTTTTCCTATTGATAAAAATTGAATGATATTGACAAAATGATCATCCGCAACGTGCACCGCAAAGAGTTGGGCATTCAGTAGTCCTTCCTCCAAACTACTTGGTTCCTCACCTGTTTCAATCCTGTATAGATGGTTTGGGCCCACATTCAGCCTTCCAAGTTTCACAATCACTTCAAAGTCATACTTCTGGAATAATAATAACCATCGGCATATCTCCCCCCTCAACATAGTCTTATTGACCAGGTACTTCAGCGTGGAGTGATCAGTATACATTTTAAAGTGTCTGCCCAACAAATAATGCCTAAACTTCTGCATCGCATATACCGTCGCATGCCCTTCACACTCTCTAGTGGAGTAATTTTTCTCAGCTTTGGATAACTTTATGCTCGAGAAAGATATCAGATGATCAATCTCTCCCTCACATAATTGTGTTAGTACTACTCCTAGCACGATGCAGGAGGCATCAACATGCACATGAAACTCCTTTTTCTAGTCTAGAAACATCAAAATAGGCGTTGTCACCATTTTCTCCTTCAAGACATCCAAGTTGCGCTGACAGTCTTTATCCCAACAAAACATCGCATATTTCTTCAACAGTATCTCCGATGGTGTGGTTATCTGGGCATACACCTTGATAAACTTCCTATAGTGCCCAGTGTGTCCCAATGTCGCGCACAATTGTTTCACATTCCTAGAAGCTTCCAAGTTCACAATTATGGTGATCTTTGCAGGGTCCACCATCAATCCTTGCTTACATATGACATGGCCAAGAAAAATCCCAAAGGGCACACATAATATACACTTCTTCAGGTTCAACGTGATCTAATACCTTTGACATGTATCCAGCATGAGGCACAGACTCACAACATGGAGCTTCACCAAACCAAACACAGTCCAATCATCAAAATACACTTCCAGAAATTTATGAATGAACTCTTTGAATGCCACGATCACTACCCGTGAAAAGATTGCAGAAGCATTCTTCAATCTGAAAGGCATAAATGTATATTGGAAGAAACCCCTCTCAGTTGTGAAGGTTGTTTTGCTTCGATCCTCCGACGTGATCTCTATTTGATGATATCCCGAAAAACCATTAGTAAATGAATACACCTCTTATCTACCAACATTCTCTAATAGTTCATCAGTAAATGGTGGTGGAAATGGATCATGCACACATGCATCATTCAACTTCTGTAGATCTATGCATATGCAGATCTTGCACTTCTGTTTCTTTTCTTGGACCACCATTGGGCATAGCCAATCTGATTCTTATACTGGCTCAATAATACCAGCTTCCAGCATTTTATCTAGTTCTTGGCACACTTTCTCCTTATATTTTGGATTCAGTTGATAAGTTTGCTTCTTAACAGGCTTCGTATCCAGTTTAAATGTGATCTTCATAACACCTAAATCTCTGATAATGCCTTTCAAATATGAAAACTTCGTTGGGAGAAAATATTAGTATTCGCACAATAGCTCAACTACCTTATCAACCATATCTTTGTTCGAATAGTCTCATATCTTCGTGAACTTTGGTTCTTCTTTAGATCCATTGTTTACTTGTCGAGTTTTAAAAGGCTCTGATATATCCGGGTTTGCCAACTTTGGTCCTTCGACTTCGCACTATCCTTCTATTTCAGGAATGGTAATATTTTGTGGATCATCCTCTTCTTTAGTAGTCACATTATAGCATTCCAATGCATGGAACAGCTGTGTATTCCAATCTAGCTTAGTCTACTCTATCGGTTCCTTTGGCATTCAAAATAGTTGCTTTAATTTCTTGCAGCACCTCATCAATGCTCTCAAACCTATCCTCAAAGCTGAAAGTTAATAGAATTCTCTCCCTTAAAATGTCCCATTCAACAGTCCCATGGCAAAGCTCTGTCTCTAAATACCAATTCATTGAGATTGTATCTAACGTATGACAGAAAATATGCACCCATTCTAGTTCTGGTTCTATTCCCCATGCCTTATTCCATCGTGTAAATGATCATGTGGATCATCCTTCCCGAAATATTTTACTATCATTCTAGTATTAGCATACCCAAACCTCAACTTCATCATTCTCTTGTATTCTTTCCATCCAACAAAGTTCTCCTTATGCGTACCCCACCAATGGGCAGGTGTGGCATGCAGTGCCTGGAATCAATGTTCTTCTGGTAATTTCCTTTCAAATTCATCCAGAAACAGTTCCACATCAATCAAACCATTGTAATGCAGAATATTTCTTACCTTAGTCAACTAGACACACCTCAGTGACTTGGTCATCATATTGCAGCGGAGCGTAGATACTTCATGCAACTAATTCTGTTAGCATTCAAGTTATTCATCTGAATCTGAGGCACAGGAGCTATCCCTATCCCACACAATTTGGCCATTGGTTGTAGGATTAACCCAATCCTCATCTCACGATGTTATCTTGTATATTTGATCTAGATTATCGTCATTTCTACATAGTCACGCATAGGCTCAGTATGGCGTACTCCTTCTGCAGGGTCTAATAGCACTGCAACCCTGACCGACTTCTTCTCAAATGACATCTTTCGCTTTTTCAAGTTAATTAACCCATTCATATCAATAGCCCAGTCAATGCCTAACAACGTGGGGTATGGGTTACTATCATCCACTATTTCAATGACCTCAAAATCAGCCAATGCCACCTTAAATTTCCATCATTACACCATATAACCTCCCCATTGGGATTATCTTTTACTGATTTTCCATGCACAACTGAATAGGAGACCACTGCAGCATAGGTCTACCCATCCTTTCCCATGTTTGCGTCGACAGGACATTCACATCAGACCCCAGATCCAAGATTACATGCTCCATTTCACAATCACCTATATGTGTAGTTAGCCTCATCTCGTGCCCCATTCGCATTTTATGCTTACCAATCTTTCTTACTGTGCGTTGTTTAGTAGGATTATTTTCCTTATTAGTGCACTTATCTATTAAGTCTTGCAATCCTTCTACTGCTCTCTGGCCGTGCAATAACTTCATACAAGTCTACAGGAAAGTAGCTAATATTGAAGGATCTACCTCTTGTGTCACACTAGTCTTTGGTGTTTTCTCATGACTTCCTGAGGTGGAGGCCTCAACAAAGTTCTTCTTTACCTCCATGAAGGTCTCCTTAGCTCGATTGAGATCAAAATCTACCTCCTTCTCAGCAGCCTTGCAGACCCATCCATCCTCCTCAGGTTGCTTACCTTTATCTGCACCAGTTGTCATACCACTTCTTAACACAATATTTATACTTTGATCCTCTTTGCGGGACTCTGCCCTCATCATCTAAATATTCTGCATAGGCTACTAGGGTTGTGCCTTCTTCTCTTGAATATTTTCCATAAGGACCCGACATTCTTCTATGACATGGTCAAACTGTCGACAATACTGACAAGAGGGATGCGTGGGGTTTATATAATCTCACATGAAGTTCCCTTCTTCACCACACTTATAGCGATGCGTGGGGTTTATATAATCTCACATGAAGTTCCCTTCTTCACCACACTTATAGCAGATTACTTGCACATGCCCTCAACCTAGTCCAACGCCTCTTCCTCATCCTCGAACTTGGAATCCTTCACGCATTGTTCTTGTGCCTTAATCCTGAGGCCAGTTCTCTGCTTGCATTCTATAGCTAGAGCTTCTATTCATCATCAACTCATATCTCCTACAGTGGAATTCATCATCCCTATAGACATACAGAAATTGAAAAACAATTGTTGAGGGGTCTGTACAAACTTCTGCAATAGGTGGTAGTTATCAGTAGCATGTTGTCCTATAACTTGATAAATAGTGCACCACGGCGCTATAAGTTTTAACCCAGTAAAGAAATTACCTGCATACGAATTCTAAATCACAGGAAAAATAAAAATGCGAGAGCATAACACATAAAACACATATACACAGAGATTTCCCACTGGATCTCAAAACCGAGACTACCAACTTGATTTTTCATTATATTCCTTTCAATGTTACAATACATATTTATACATGCCGAAGCATCCAATACCATGGACCGAAAACCATCGTGTCCAAAACCATGGACCGAAAAACCATAGGTAGATTCGCCCAACCTAATATAGGGTCCAAAAAAAATTTTCTTGGGGCGCTGCCCCGAACCCCGTAGAAGGGGGCTACCCGCCCCCCCCTCTAACCCCCCGGTTCACCATGTAGGTTAGTCGTGGGAAGAATATAACACAACCCAACAATCTCCCACTTGTTGTTTTCTTTCCACAGGGGGTCATAGGAGAGCTTAGTCATTTTTCCAGCCCTGAAACGCCCATTGTTTCTCTACACCAAGAGAACTTCTCAGAGCTCACAGATTTTGTCAATGCATCTGCAGTATTCTTCAAAGTATCCACCTTTGCAACACCTTTTTGTCTTCTATCATATCCCTCACAAAGTGATACTGAAATCAATGTGCTTTGTCTTTGAATGATAAGCAGGGTTCTTTGCCAAGAAAATTGCACTTTGGCTGTCACAGTCTATCCTTATAGCTCCCTGTACTAACCCCATACTTGAACACAATCTCTGCAACCAAACTGCTTCCTTGCTTGCATGAGTGGCTGCCATGTATTCTGCCTCTGTAGTTGATAGTGCCACTACAGATTGTTTCTTACTCATCCAACTGACTGCACCTCCAAATAGGTTAAACACATACCCACTTGTAGATCTTCTCTGATCCAGATCTCCAGCCCAGTCTGCATCAACAAAGCCACGAATATCCAACACTCTGTCCAATCCTGGTCTTCCTTGGTAGCACAAACCATAATCACTAGTGCCACGCAAATACCTTAAAACCCGCTTCACTGTTGTCCAGTGCTCCTTCCCTGGTTTTGACATAAACCTGCTCAATACTCCCACTGCATGTGCAATGTCTGGTCTAGTACAGACCATTGCATACATCAAGCTACCGACTGCACTTGCATATGGAACACGGGACATGTCCTCTTCCTCTTCTTGTGTCTTGGGACACTGTTCAGCAGA
>APFE030930235.1:87268-107251 GCA_000404065.3 Pinus taeda
CTTGATTTTTCATTATATTCCTTTCAATGTTATAATACATATTTATACATGCCGAAGCATCCAATACCATGGACCGAAAACCATCGCGTCCAAAACCATGGACCGAAAAACCATAGGTAGGTTCGCCCAACCTAATATAGGTTAGTCGTGGGAATAATATAACACAACCCAACAGGCGCAACACCCACACTCGTCTCAACATTATTTTCTGGTTTCAGGGGTACAAGCCCTCCCCCTATAATATAATTCTTAAAGGCCGAGAAATGGTCCTTATCATGTCCATGGCTCTTACACTTCAGACACCAGATCTCAGCGTGCACCTCTGGTTGAGCTTCTCTTCCTTTCTTCAGGCTCTGCAACTCCAAGTGTAGGCTCTCCAACTGTGAATGAATCTGTTGCACTCCCAAGTTTGTATCTTGGATAGGTGAGGCATCCAGCCTCATCACAATCTCCAAGGCTTCCACTTGTGTTGCTATTTTATGTTGTGACAGAGGTATTCTTAAATGTGGCAAGAGTGATGCTATAAAGTAGTCGTAATGTTGGGAATCTGAGATTAACATATTAGCCTGCCTGATCAGGCACTTCAACCTCTTATCAAAGTCCCAAGGTGTCTCATTGACCTTCTATTGGTTTTCCTTAAATTCAATTACCAACTACGCCTCTAACTTAGGCTTACTAAACTCCTTGTTCAAACCTGGTTGGGTATCCGCCAATGTTGCATTAGGGTTATCAACGCAATACTTGATCTACCATGTTAATAAGAAATCTTGTAAAGATGTAACCAATTGCGCTTTCTTAATATTATTGTCCATAATCTATTGTTCTGTAAAAAAAATCATGCGACAAACCAAAACTATTTTGGATCTTTGGTCCCTGTTCCTTTAAAGATCGGCATCTTCATTGCATTTGCCATGTTGAAAGGTGGAAGTGGAGATGGAGGGGGTGAAGGCGTAGGTGTATGAGGTGGAGGTGGAGTGGACGAATGAGGTATCCTTAGAATACCATGCGTAATTAATTAAACTCCACTTCGTGGTGTAGTCAACACTATCCCTTCGTCGTCGCTTGAAGGGGGTTCAATGAGCGACTATATTCTCGGTTGGATCCTCCGTTTCTTCTAAAGAATATCCCACTTCACCTAGCCCCAAATATCAAGGTAACTGGATAACCCTATTTTCACATAACAACATTGTAATCTAGGTCTTCAATGATTTAAAATACTTACCTTGCGGTCCTTTAAAGATCCTTCGCTCCACCGCTATAGTTGATATTCCTATCGATCGTGAAATAAGTCACAAAAATTCCCAATGTGCCATCAATCCAATGGTCCACAACCTATGCAATATTTAATTCTAATGCTTCCATACGTTGCACCATTTCAAGAGTCCATACTATAGGGCCTTCGAGCCTCCACGTCCCTTGACTATCGGCTAATTTAGACAACCACTCGTATAGTTCTTCAGGGAAGAAACATAAGAACACGTCAGTCTCGTTTGTGTACAAAAATCTCTGCAACCACTGCTCCTTGGATAATTTAGGGCTCTTGTTCTCCTGAGCCGTGAATGCATCTGATTTTCGATCAATCCACTTATCAAGCTCTTTCTTCGTAGGAAACCATTTATCAGACCTCTCAGATAGATCCCGGTCCCGGCAATAGAACCATTTGTTGGCTTAAGGGAGCCTAACCTAGGTTCATAGTTGTTCATGCCAACCAAAAAAACCCTAACTGTTGGTCCTTTCAGCAATAACCTACATAGTGAAGGCTACAGTCTCACCCAAAGCAGTATTGGGGGATGCTAGAACCAGGTTTTTGCATCCAAGGACACGTGATAAGTGGTTCTTAAGCTCTGATAGTTCACATCTTTCTTCACGTAGATCAGTATCTTTCTAGGGCTTTTTACTATAACTAAGGAAAAATGGCTTCTAGACCTTCGGAAGGTCTACAATCAGTCTCTGCAGAGCTTAAATAGGTAGGTTATCCACCTTCGTATATCAATAAATAACCCTAGATCTGCCTTCGCACAGTTCTATCCAACACATTAGAAATCATAACAGAAATAATCCTTAAATTCGCGAACACAGATAATTACTTAAAACATGCATAAATAAGATAGATTCAACAGTTTCTCATAGTGCTCACACATTATTTCATGAAAACATATTATTGAGTGACAAACTATAACATAAGAAGAATTGAAAATAATACCAATTGCACAATAATTCTTCAAAATCAGTCTTTATTCAATTCCAACATTCAAATTACAAACTCCTCTGCCCTATGCACTCATCTACAAGGGTCCACGCACTCAACTACAGACTTACATAGGCCTCCTGCGCACTTAACTGTAGGAGCCTTCCCCTTCTCGCCTAAGTACATGAAGCAGAGCCTTCCTACCTTAGTGCTTGCCCAAACCAGTCTCGATCTTGCTTTCTATGGACTTAGTTACCTTCTAGACTCGTTATGACTCAAATATATATAGCATTCTTCAATACAATACCATGGTTCACAGACCATGGGTGACTCTCAAAACCAACCTATTTACTTAACCAAACAAGGGGATAAGACCCTTTTGACTCCTATCTACCTGCACACTCCGCATCCACATTTCGTGGAGACTTTACATATTTTGCAAAGACTTCTACAAAAATTTGGGTTAACTAACCCAAAAACTGACCCTAGGGACCCTATCCCAACACACTTCATCTATTTTTTCCACTTACACCAGTCCCTATCTCAATCCAAACCTCTCCTCCATTGGCTGAACCGTCACATCAGGTTACCTCTCCCCATGGACACTCGTCGCCAATGAGTAACCCTTGCAAAGTCGATTCCCAAATCCATCAACTATGCACCAGGATGATCTTCAGGGCTGGTCCTCGGCCCAATTGTTTAATTTTATTCAACAAACCAAATAGAAGGCCATGACACTACACAATGATCTAAATGCTTACCATGAGCAACAACAACAACAAAGTGTTGCACTCACAACCAAACGTGATCAGCGCCACCAAGATAAGCAACAACTCTAGGGGTAGCTAGAGAAGATCACCACAAAATTCCAGGTACTGTGGCCATCCATTTATGATGTTCTAAATAATGCCCCAGAAGACTTCTCAACTTGTACAATGTTGAATGTTGCATCCATATCTAGGCCACATGCCATGAATTGATCTATACCAATCAAGAACTCAAGAAAACCCTCGCTCCCACAAGGAGTGCATTGTTGAACCATGCCACAACATATTCCAATGAAATAGAAGAAACGATAATCATTGTAGTCGCTCTCAAGGACTCCATTTTCAATGCTGAGAATGACGCTTGCACCCTCCTGCAACAAGTTCATGACTGGCCAGGAAGCCTTGTAAAGAAGAACCAGTCGGTATACCCACTTTGTGACTGGGTCAATCAACTCCTCACCGATGTCAGGAACACTAAAGACAAAGAACATAGGAAGATGCTCAAGGTAGAGATAGACATTTTGAAAGCCAGCATTCAACATATCGAAGATGAGTTAGCCAGGACAAACACACCTGGAGACGTTGTAGCAGCTAAGCGAGGAAATGGAAAAACAATGGACTTACTTAATTATGACACGGCCAGCCCAACCGATGTCCGACAACATCTTAATTCCTTGCCTAGGTAGCTAAAATCACAGAGATATGGAAAGTAGCACTCAAAAATTACACTCAATTCCATTAGGTGACCATTGCGAATGTCCCAAAATTGGGGCCTTCGTTTAAAGAGACCAACCAAGAAGAAGCGCTAGTAAAAGAATCAGCAATAGCACTAATAGAAGAATTAGAAGAAACACCAAAAATAGAAGCATCAACTTCACCAATGACGAAGAAATATTGACTCAAGGACAATTCAATGAGCTTTGGTCAGGGCCTATTGGGACCTTCTTTTTTGGGGGAAATTAACATGTTTTGGAGAGAAGTCAAGAGGCTAGAAATAAGTTGCGGAAATGGTCGTTGGGAAGTTGTGGAAATAACAGTTAGGGAAAGGGAAGGAACTGGTGAAAGACTGCTAGTTACAGAGGGGTGGTGGGAAAAACCAGATACAACGGAGTGGGAAAAGAGCAAGGGTAGCTGAGGAATGGAGACAACTGAACAAAGGAGAAGGAACTGGTAGTTCAGGTTGGTGTGCATAGAGAGGGAAGAAGAATATAAAAGGTAGAAAGGAGAACTGAGAAAGGTTGGTCATTGTGTCATGGTTTTTATTGGTCATACTATTCTTCTTGTGTTGGGAGAGGGATCCCCCAAGGGTAGTTTTGGGGCTAAAAACCCATGTTTAAGTCAATTTTTTTAATATAATTCTATGGACTCCGCATTTTATGGTCACGGAGCGTGAAGGTGTTATGTGTCAAAAAGGGTATTCCGCCCTTATTTTTGTAAATTAAAGTCGGCTGTAAGAGATCTACCCATGGTCCGTGGCCCATGGGATTGTATAAAAAGAGCTAAGATCTAAGCAGTTAAAAAAAAAATAGAATGACATACGATGTAATGGAGTCATAGCTTGGAAGCAAGGAGTCTAAGTCTTGGGTTGTAGCGTAGGTAGAGGCTTTGTAGCTGAGTGCGTAGAGGCCTAGGGTAGAAGTCCATAGCTAAGTGCGCAGACCCCTGTAGTTGTGTGTGCAAGGCGAACAGAGGTTTTAAACGTGGAAGATATTAACAAAAGGAGATATTCTGCAATTTTTGTGTCTTTTTTCTGTTGATGCATTTGGATATTTTATGTATGAATTTCCTTTATTATGCTTATATGATGTGTGAATGAATGAAATTGCATTGAATAATTGAACGTAATTATGAATATCTCCTTACCCGGTATTAACTTTAAAGTATTTTATGAGATAAGAAAATCACTTAGACTAATTGGGGAATTTGCACGGAACACTACCATAGCAGTGCAAAAGTACCTGAGCAGGTCAGCGTTGCACAAAGGTCGATCATACCCTTTCGCGGTGGTACAGAAGGACGGAATAGAGGACTCATCTTGCAAGCCCTAGAGCAAAGTGACCTGCGTAAAGGCAGGAATAGATGGAATAAAACAACATCACAACCATGTCAGGGTGCAGAAACTTGGTTCCAGAATCCCCCCATACTACTTCGGGTGAGACTTTGGTATGCGCTCTGCAGGTTGATGCCGAAAGTGCCAGTAGTGTAAGGATTTGTTTGGCTATTTAACGTTGAACCTGGATCAGGCCCCCTCAAGCCAGCAAATGGTTCCATTGCCGGGATTAGAATCTGCATAAGAGATGTGTGATGTCGTATCATTGGAATCCAACTAAGAAGGAGATTGGAGACTGGTTGGATAGGAAGATCCATGAATTCACGGCATAGGAGAAAAGAAACCCACGACTGACAAGGGAATAGTGGTTGGAAAGATACCTGTATACAAATATACATGAGATCTTTTTCTGCTTCTTCCCTATTGAGCTATACGAGTGGATTGCGAGGCTAGTAGATAGCCAAAGAAGGTGGAAACTTGATAGTCCTATTGTTTGGACCCCAAAGCTAATACAGAAATTGGAAGCATCTAAGGACAAGATCACCTGCACTGTCGATCATTGGATCGACCGTGTCATAGGAGGATTTTTTACTAAATTTGCAGTCAACACCTCAGTCAGCTACAGCGAGGCGGAGCAACGTTTTTTCAAATGACTGCGATGTAAGTACGTAAAACCTTTGAATAACTGGATTAAAATGGTATTGTGCAAAAAACAGGCTATGTAGCTACCTTGATGTTTGAAACTACGCGAGGCAGAAAACTTATAGGAAAGAAGGACAAAAGGGTACGGAGTATATTCCATTGGTTTCACCTCCACGAGGTGATGAGGAAGGGATAACAAAGGTTTCTCTGCAAATTGCTATTTAGTTAACAATGCAAGGATTTCCACGAATACCACCTTCGCCCACAGCACCTCCAACTTCACTTGTACCACCTCCACCTCCACCACAGTTCAGTATGGCAAATACAGTGAAGCTGCCTTTGTTCAAAGGCTTGGGAAATCAGGACCTAGACCAATTCTGGTTCATTGTGAGGGTTGTATGGGAAGCTCAAGGTGTTACAAATGATCATATAAAGAAGGTGACGTTGATTAGTGCTCTGCAAGATCATGCGCTAACCTAGTATATTAAGTACTGTAATGATAACCCGAGTCCTAGAGTGGCAGACATCCATACAACAATGAATAAAGAATTCAACATGCCTAAATCTAAGGTGCAGTCGATTGTGGGATTTAAAGAAATCGCGATGCAACCAGGCGAGACACCTTGGGAACTAGATTAGAGGTTGAAATGTACAATCTGCGAAGCCAACATGAACCTAACAGATGGACAACATCGCAAGTGGTTTGTTGCTTCACTCCTACCACACTTAAGGGCTACGTTGTCGCAGCAGAAGATAACCACTCAAGCAGAAGCCTTGGAGATTTCCATGAGACTACATGAAACTCTTATGTAAGATCTAAATCTAGGAGTTCAACTGATCCATGCACAGTTGAAGAATTTGTGCCTTGAGATGCAAAGTCTAAAGCAGGATAGGATGGTTTGACCAGAGGTGTGCGAGGAGGTATGGTTCTTGAAATGCAAGAGTTAAGGGCATGACAAGGACCATTGCCCAGTCTTTGTGAACTATATTGCATGAGGCGAACTGATGCCTTTAAAGCTAGAAGCTCAAGCAGGACTTAGTATGGGGCCTACATTATGGTGCACTATCTGTCAGGTAGCCAGAAAACATGCCACAGATAACTATCACTTGTTACAAAAGTTTGTACAGACAACACAACAAATGTTATGCAAATTTTGTATGTCGGTAGGGCATGATGAGCATACTTGCAAAAGCTATGAATTGATGATGGTTAGAAATCCCACCTATAGGGTTCAGGCCGAAACGCAGCCCCTCAACCAGGGTGAAAGGATGGCACAAACAGTATTTCAAGGGCGTGGAAGACGTCGGGACGGAGGAGGACTTGGTAGAGGTCAAGGATAGTTGATTTTCTACAATTGCGTAGGACCAGGACATTATGCCCATGATTGCACTAATCCAACAGGTTCGTCATGTAAGTATTGCACACTGTTTGATCATGAAATGGAAGATTGTCCTATGCTGATAGCTAGGATACATGACAAAGGGGCGCTACCACCTCCGCCAACTCATAACCTGCAAATGATGAGGGCTGAGCCACGTGAAGAGGATCCAAATGTAAATATAGTTCTCAAAAGTGAAATCACGATAGGAGATGACAAGGGGAAACAACCAGAAGATAGTACATGGGTTCGCAAAGCACCAGTAAAGGAGGCTGAGTTCGATTTGGAGAACGCATGTGAAACCTTCATGGAAGCTAAGAAGAGCTTCGATGAGGCCTCCACTTGAGGAAGCAAGGATAAGCCCGAGTAGGCGATGGACCCCTCTATGCTCACAACTTTCCTGGAGACCTATATGAAGTTATTGCGCGATAGTAAGCCTATGAAAGGGTTACAGTAGCTCATCAATAGATGTGTTGGAACTGCGTAGGGTGAGCTGCATGTAGTATGAAAGATTGGCAAGCATAAAACAAGGACGGGATGGGAGATGAGACTGACTGTGCAGATAGGAGAGTATGAGATGGATCATCTTATTTTGGACCTGGGGTCAGACAAGAATTTCCTACAAAAGCAGACTTGGGAAAGAATGCGAAGACTCGCACTGCACTGGTCTTCAATTTAGCTAAGGATAGTCAACTAGCAAAAGATCATCCCCATGGGGCAACCATAGGGGGTGATTGTGGATATTGAGGGAGCGAGCGCGTTGGATGATTTTGAAGTGATAGAGATAGTGGATGAAAACAATCCCTATCCTATGCTCCTAGGAATTGATTGGGCCACTTATATGAATGAGGTAATCAATCTGAAGAAGCGGAAGATGATCTTTGAGAAGAAATCACTATGCGTAATAGTACCTCTAGATCCTACCAAGGGATCGCGCTATACAAAACCAATCTACGATTATGAGAGTGATGAAAATTTGGACTGTATCTATAAGATAATGATGTGAGACCAAGATTGGGTGAATCCCACCGCGGATGAACGGATTACATGGGATCGCAAGATTTCCTGCACTTCGGACTCCGATGAAGAAATAGAATGCTAGCAGAATCGGTTACATGAAGTAACTACACTAAATTACAACATGATGACCCGATCGATGCACTATGTGTCCTCAAAGGTAAGAAATATGCCTACTTATGATGTTCTAAATGAGGTAGATATCTTTCTAGATGCATTTGAAAGGGAGGTACCAAAAAAGAAGCACTTCCAAGAATTAGACTAGGCACTGCATGCTATGCTCGCAAGATGG
The DNA here is from genome assembly GCA_000404065.3 of Pinus taeda. Classification (NCBI taxonomy): domain Eukaryota; kingdom Viridiplantae; phylum Streptophyta; class Pinopsida; order Pinales; family Pinaceae; genus Pinus; species Pinus taeda. The sequence continues at coordinate 95,604 of APFE030930235.1, forward strand.
TGGGGTATGCACAAGGGAAGCTTTGATGATTGGTGCGAATGTAGGAGAATTATGAGAAATCGCTTTAGGAAGTTGAAGATGCGAATCACAGACAAGTATGACAGGCAGCATGATCCGTGCACGCATTTGGCCAAAGCGGAGAAGCACTATTCCACCATCGAGCGTGAGGAGCTAGCTTTGGTGTATGCGCTCTAGAAGAATAGGCACTACTTGCTGGGAGGCCATTTTAAGATGTATACGGATCACTGCGTGCTGAAGTACCTGGTAAATAATCCTGTGTTGGGGGGGGAATCTGTAGGTGGCTCTTATTGTTCTAGGAGTATGATTTTGAAGTAGTTATGAAGCCTAGAAGATTGAACGCAGGACCAAACCATATATTGTGCATCAAAATAGGGGAGAGACCTACTAACTTGGAAGAAGGATTTCCTGACGTGAAACTATTTGCAGTACACATCACAGATGGTCATTTTGAGGATATAATACACTTCCTAACAATAGGAACTGCATCAGAAGGATACAATGTCTAGCAAAAGAAGGAATTAGTGGTGCGCGCAGTAAACTTTTTTGTCATTGTTGTGCATCTGTACAAAATGGCGACTGATGAGATATTGCGATGGTATGTACCTAAGTTTGAAAGAAGAAGCATCCTCACATACACTCATGGGGGTGCTGCGGGAGGCCATTATGCAAGGAGAGAAATTGCGCAGAAGATTCTAAGCACAGGGTTATGGTGGCCAGCCCTTCATCAGGACTCAAAAGCATATTGCAAGGCATGCAGTGTGTGTGAAAGGACTGGTAGGCCATCACGAAGGGGTGAAATGCTTTTGAATCGACAAACGATGTCACAAGCCTTTGTGAAGTGGGCGATAGATTCTATGGGACCTATTCAGCCACAAGGAAAGATGGGAGAAAGGTATATTATAACCGCAGTAGAGTATTTGACTCATTGGGCAGAGGCACAGCCTGTGAAAGATTGCACAAGCGCGACCGTTGCAAAGTTCCTCTTTGAGCATGCATTGATGTGATTTGGATGTCCAAAGATCTTGATGAGTGATCATGGTACACACTTACTGAATGAAACAATCAGCGCACTGACAGAGGAATTTCAGGTATACCACCAGAAGAGCACGCTTTATCACCCGCAGGCTAATGGGACGGTGGAAGCATTCAAAAAAGTCCTCAAAAACACACTGACCAAGGTTTGTAATGCTCATAGAAGTGACTGGGACCTACGCATACCTGCAATATTGTGGGCTTATCAAACAACATTCAAGAAGTTGACTAGACAAACCCCTTTTAGGCATGTTTATGGCATTGAAGCGGTAATGCCTATGGAATACATCGTGCCTAGTCTATGCATAGTGGCACTCACAGGTATGACAGATCGCGAAGCCCTGGAGGAGAGGCTTGCACAGCTAGATGAGCTCAAAGAAGAGATATTTTTTGTTCGATTTCACTAGAAGGTCCAAAAGAACCACGAAAAGGCATGGCATGATCGACACATCAAGCTGCGCACATTTAAGGTAAATTACCTAGTTTTGCTATATGATAGTAAGTTTGATAAATTTCCAGGGAAGTTCAGGATGCACTAGTTAGGGCCTTATGTCATTAGGAAGATTACCGATAGAGGAGCAGTATAGCTGGTCAAATTGAATGGAGAACCCTTCCCAGGAAAGGTGAATGGTAGTCGCTTGAAGCCATACACCAGTGATTCGGCCATGTGACTAAATGTGAGTAGCATAGTATTAGCACTCCAGGCAACTGAAAGGAGGTATGGGACTATAAAATACACTACCGAAGTTGGGGAGCTGCATGATTGGAAGATTGTACGAAGTAAGGAAGTGTCACAGGGTTTGTAGTAGCATGGAGGAAACTGTGCTACGCAGGGAGAAATCATGCAAATTGGTCAAAAAATGACCATTACAGTCACTCTTCATGATAAGATGGAATAAGTGAGGCCAAATGGAGCGGGATACCGACATTTAAGATGAAATTTATGGCTTAGATCCTTGAAAATCTGCCACTAATCCGGCATTAATGAATTGATTTTCAATGGAATGGTCGAATTTGAATTCAAATTCTCAATAAATTATAAGTAGTTGTCCAGCAAAAAACATTTGGCATTTTGGGAATTGAGTTGTTGCACTGTCAAGTGCACATGAACTGTGAATTCCTTTAAGATATGGTAGCAAGTCTAGCATTTGAAAAATTGTCAAAGGAGACATAGGAACTAGTGAATAGCGTCATGTTGACACATGTAGAAGTTATGGACACCGAAGAAGTGGAAGCCAAGGGGAATGTGTAGGAAATTGATATGGAGGCCGAAGAAGCTGCCCCAAAGGTTGCTGAGGTATTGGCAGAGGTCCCTAAATTGCTGCGAACACTGAGACCAAAGCCAACCCCAACCAAGGAAACTATGAAGGACAAGAAGGGCAAGCTACCTGCCATACCAGTGTGCACCTCGCTAAGACAAAACCCACCAAACCCCACTTCACAGGAGAACGTCAAGGCTATAGACCTAAAAGTAGAGGAGGAAGATATTGAAGACATCCCGTTGGACGACGGGGATGTAGGGATGGAAGTAGAAGAGGTTAAAGCCCAGGGTGCAGACCCTATTACGCAGTTGCCGAAGTATGTCCCTCTGCGTAAGCCTAAGTCCAAGGTCCCAAAGGACATTGATGAGAGTAGGACTCCCCTGTAAACCCCTCTGCTACTGGATGAAATTGCTTTTGACAATTTGTGTTTGGCCCGGGTGTCGATACTGAAGCTTGAAGACTAGGACTTGGCGGACCACAAGAAGTTCCCACACCTGGCGACCAAACAGCTGATGTGCTGCATCATAGATACAAATATAGGAATGACAGCTTTGGAGCCACGAAGGTGTCTCAAGGGGTAGAGAAGGCAAGATTGTTGAACTTTCTCTGGGTGTCGCACTATAATCACACCCCGGTGACAGTTTTGGTCATCAAGCAGCTGCTATGCTCGTTGCATGATGGGTGTGTGTGGACGGAGGAGCCGATACCCATCATTGATATGCTGATTCATAGAATAATGCACTTGTTATATATAGGTGAGAATTCGGCAATGATATTTGGCGGCAAGGGTGGCGAGTAGGCTCTTGCAGAATCAATGAAGGAGAAATTCAAGCTGGTGAAGAAGCCACGCGAGTACGCTATCTCCAGCATCTACGTCCCTCCCATGAAGGTGGCAACACATATCTTTATAGGGAAGGTGATGCGGAAGTGCCGCGCCGATGAGGTGCCAACACCTGTCGTTGCACTCACATAGCAGTGCGCAAAAGGAGTCCAGTTTAACTGGTCGGACTACCTTCGGGGAGATTTCCTGGCGAACTACCACGAAGCACAAGAGCAAAGCAAGATGTTCCACTATGCGTGGCTCTTGCTATCGATTGTGCTAGTAGCATGGGAGCTACCAGAGGAGAGCTAGTTCCCTTCGGTTGTGCCAAACCTTCTTGAAGTAGCAAAGTACGCTTCATTGTGGGCGACAAAGGATGCGGAACAAGTTCGGGACAACAAGACCTTCTGGATCTTGATGGAAATGAACATCAGGATGGCCATCAATTGCAAACTGCGATTGTCGCCCACTGTGTATGCTAACTTGCAGAGTTATGCCAAGTATAAAGTCGATTTCCATCGAGTATCAATCAGGGCGTAAAAGTGGTACGACTTACTGTATCTGGCCACAGATGATGCCATCGATGTGGTGCTTGATAAATGGCTGGCAGATTGGCGCACTATCACGGACTTGGCGGTGGGTGGAAGTAAGTCCACTGCATAGAAGAAGGAGGAGGAGGCCAAGCTGAAGATTGTGCAACTGGTCAAAAAGAGGAAAAAGGAGGCCGCTGACAAGGCCCAGGTAGAATAGGCAAGAAAGGAGGCAGGAAAATAGAGAGGTGGCACAGAGCGGGGCTCTGACTAAGGCGCATGGTTTCCCTCACGAGAGACCAAAGAGGAATACATAGAGCAGAACGGCGTGGATCCTCAGGAGATGTCCACCCACATTAAGCACTTGAGGGAGCTAGAGAAGGGAGGGTCCAAAAAGAAATCCAAGGCGACCAAGACCTCACTAGACCCTATCACATTAACAGAGGGTGACTTATATGACATCGGTGACTTAGTCAAAAATGTCACCATGGAGGCCCTGTAGTAATTTCAAAAGCAGCAACAGATCATACTAGGGTCCAAGTAGACCAAGTTGTAGGAGTTGCAGACCTGCGTTGTAGGCTGGTACGACTATCTACCAGCTTGGCCATCGACACTTCATAGGTTTCCGATATGCTATGTATGAAGGTTTCCAGTGTGATAGTGCTATTGGATGGAGCACTAACCATGGAAAATGAGGCTGACACGTCCACTGTAGTGCCTCGAAGGGAGTTGGACTGAACTTGGCAATGCTTCCGTGTGAAGCACTCCACGTCTTGTAGGATGCAGTAATTGCATAGCTGAGGGCCTAAGAGCACCGTTCCCTCCAGGTGATCAGTGAAAAACGGATAAGAAACAAATAGATGGCCCTACAGAGAAATGTTGCCATCGCCGCTTAGGTCGAGGTGACCAACCAGAGAAAGAAAATCATGCAAGTCATGGAAGAGGCATGCAGAATGGTCCCAAAGTTGGCCATTCCAGAGGAGGAGCCAATTGAGGTCTGCATCCAAAAATTGGCCACAGGGGTGCACGACACTTGGACAGAGATGGCGCGGGTTCACTTGGAGTTGAACCTGCAGATTACAGAACTCTAGTTGAGGGCCTAGCCTTCAACACCGCCAGAGGTAAAGGAACAATAGACGGTCACTCTCACAACAGCAGTCACGATGATGGAGAGTGCAATAGCAGACTGCACACAGTTGTTCGACCAATCGTTTGAGGTCTTGACCAGCTTGCAGGAGGACCCAAACATCCAGAGGCTAGAGATGAAAGCGTGCGAGGTACAATAGTGCTACAACAAAGTTAAGGGTAGAGCACAAACTGTCACGCTGACACAGAGGTTAGCCAAGCTACAGGAAGCAATGCAGCTGAAGAAATAGGTGGATGAAGCATTGCACAAGGAAGTAGTGTTGAAGGCGTGACTAAAGCCCTGGATGGAGGAAGCTTATGTAGTCACAGGAAATATCGAAGGAAAGATTGACACTCTGCAAGTGATGCAACAAAAGCTTCATGCTAACAGCACAGGAGCAGTAACTGAGAAGACAATTGAAGATGTGAAGCAGGCAGCAACTCAATGCACGATCAAGGTTGCAGTCATTCGGGTCAAGTTGGATGAGCTTCGCGCAAAGATCTCTACACCTATAGAGTGACTCGAGGGCGAGTCACAATGTTTGTGTTGGGGGCCTATTAGGAGTGGGATCCCCCAAGGGAAATTTTGGGGCTAAAAGCCCATGTTTAAGTCAATTTTTGTAATATAATTCTAAAGACTTCGCATTTTGTGGTCACGAAGTGCAAAGATGTTATGTGTCAAAAAGGGTATTCCACCCTTATTTTTTTAAAGTAAATTCGGTTGTAAGAGACCTACCCATGCTTCGCAGACCATGGGATTGTATGAAAAGAGCTAAGCTCTAAGTAGTTAAAAAGAACATAGAATGACACACGATGTAATGGAGTCATAGCTTGGAAGCAAGAATTCTAAGTCTTGGGTTGTAGCATAGGTGGAGGCTCTGCAGATGAGTGCGCAGAGGCCTAGGGTAGAAGTTTGTAGTTGAGTGCGCGGACTCCTGCCGCTGTGTGCGCATAGAGGACAGAGGTTGTAAACTTGGAAGATATTAATAGAAGGAGATATTCTGCAATTTCTATGTCTTTGATCTGTTGATGCGTTTGGATACTTTATGTATGAATTTCCTTTATTATGCTTATGTGATGTGAGAATGAATGCAATTACATCGAATAATTAAACGCAATTACGAATATCTACTTACGTGGTGTTAACTTTAAAGTATTTGATGAGATAAGCAAATCACTTAGACTAATTGGGGAATCTGCACAGCACGCTGCCATAGCAGCGCGAAAGTACCTGAGCAACAGGTCAGGTCTGCGCGAAGGTCAATCATAGCCTTTTGTGATGGTACAAAAGGATGAAATAGAGGGCACATATTGCAAGCCCTAGAGTGAAGCGACCTGCGCAAAGGCAGGAATAGAGGAAATAAAATGACATCACAACCATCTCAGGGTGTGGAAACTTGGTTCCAGCATCCCCCCATACTACTTTGGGTGAGACTTTAGTCCATGCTTTGTGGGCTGATGCAGAAAGGGCTAGTAGTGTAGGGATTTGTTTGGCTAATTAACACGAAACCTGGGTCAAGCCCCCTCAAGCCAACATCTTGTGTTCTGGAGCTATGAGAATAGCTCTATGATTTTCCTTCCATAAGATTGTATTATGTCTTGTTAGAGTTCTAGATGTTGAGGAATAGGCCTTGAACTTAATGTAATATATTCACCGTTCAAATTAATGAGAAAGACTGCTATTGGGATCATAGTGTGTTAACTATGTATTATTATAGTTCTTTAATTTTTTATGTATGCACATGTTTAAGTAGCCTTTCTGTTACAACATATATGGCCTCTTGCAATCCAACATCTTTATAGAATGATTCAATCTTCTCTTCTCTTTACTCTTTGATATGGTGAACATGTCGGCATTGTGCTAGACTACAACAGAGCCTTGTTGGCCTTTCTGCCAGAACCTGGGATCTCAACCCTATTGTTATTTATGTGCCAACACTGTCTCAATATGAAAATCAATCATGCTCAACCATATTCCAACATCGCATTATGACAAATATTTATCTTAGGGTTTATATTCCTTGGGTTTATAATATTTATCCCTTAGGTTTAATATTATTCCCTTGGGTTTATAATCCCTTAGGTTTATTATTTTTTTGGGTTTATAATATGTATCTTAGGGTTTATATATCTAAGGTTTATAATATCAATCCCTTAGGTTTATATTATCAACCCCTTGGTTTTTAGTATTAATCTCTTTGGTTTATAAAATATTTGGGTTTTATAATTAATCCCTTGCATTTATTATTCCCTTTGGTTTATAATATCAATATCTTGGGTTTATTTGGTTCATATTCCTAGGTTATAATATTATTCATAGGGTTTATAATATTAATCCCACGGTTAAATATAAATCCCTTGGGTTTAAAATCATGATCATCCATAGTCGATGATGGTACAATATGACAATGTGCCAAAGACTGTCTCAATATGAAAATCAACCATGGTCAACCATGGCCCAACGTCATATTGTGACAAACATCATCTCAATATGAAAATCAATGATGGTAAATCATGGTAAACGATGTTTATTTTAGGGTTTATTTGTCTCAATATGAAAATAAATCATGGCCAACCATATTCCAATGACGCATTGCGAGAAATATTTATGTTTGGGTTTATAATATTTATCATTGGGCTTATAATATTTATCCTCTAGGTGTAAAATTGTTCCCTTGGGTTTATAATATCAATCCCTTCAGGGTTTATATACCTTAAATTTATAATATGAACTCTTTGGGTTTAATATTATTCCCTTGGTTTTATAATACATTTGGGTTCAATCATGGTCAACCATGGTCACCAATGGTCACATTGTGACAAATATTTATATTATGGTTTATAATATTTATCTTAAGGTTTATATTCCTTGGGTTTAATATCATTCCTTTGGTTTATAGTATTTATCTTAGGGTTTATATTATCAATTTGTTGGGTTTTTAATCCTTTGGTTTTTAGTATTAATCCCTTGGGGTTTTTATTTGCTTGGGTTTATAATATCAATCTCATTAGGGTTTATATACCTTGAATTTATAACACTAGCACAACCACATTAATAAATGTGGTTGATAAATATAGTTAGGCCCATATCAAGTACATACATCAATTATCAATAATATTAATATAATATAACAACCATATTAATAATAATTAATATTATATTATTACTATTATATATAAATAATAATATTTAAAAAATAAACATAATAATAATAATAATAAATAAAGATAATAAGAACAAGTACATTAATAATCATTTACTAAATTATATTAATAATCAATTAATAAATAGTTATGAAATAAATATTTAATAATTATCAAACAACAATTTAATTGTGGTTGATACAAAATTCAACTTTAAACACTCTACCATAACATAGTTATTAAATGCTAGCCTCTTCCAAAACACACCAAGACAGATGACAAAAGTTGCACCAACTCAAATCAATAAGATAATGATCGCGACCATTCACACTTTCCAACCAATCCCTTCCCACATTGTCTTGAATTTTTGCATTACATTGAAAAGAAAAAGGTGTTGAAATCCATAAACCATCTATTGATTTCACTCTTGATATAACTATAAATGTTAGACCTTGCCTTTCTCTATCTCCAATATATACAGTGGCGCATTGTAAGGGAATAATATTAAACACAAGGGATAAATATTATAAACCCAAGGTATAAAAACCCGAAGATAAATATTATAAACCCTAAAATAAACATGGTTTACCATGATTTACCATCATTGATTTTCATACTGAGATGATGTTGTCACGATGTAACATTGGACCATGGTTGACCATGGTTGATTTTCATATTGAGACAATCTTTGGCACAGTATGACACTAGACCATCGTTGACCTTGGATGACCATGATTGTAAACCTAATAAATTTATATTAAACCCTAGGATTAATATTATAAACCTTATGAATAATATTGTAACCTAGGAATATGAACCAATTAAACCCAAGGAATTTATATTATAAACCGAAGGGAATAATAAACCCAAGGGATTAATTCTAAAACCAAAAGGTATTATAAACCCAAGGGAATAATACTAAAAACTGAAGGGATTAAAAACCCAACAAATTGATAATATAAACCCAAGGGAATAATATTAAGCCCAAGGGATTATAAACCCAAGGTATATAAACCCTGAGACAAATATTATAAATCCAAGGGAATAATAATCCTAAGGGATTATAAACCCAAGGGAATAATATTAGACTAAAGGGATAAATATTATAAACCCAAGGAATATAAACCCTAAGATAAATATTTGTCACAATGTGACATTGGAATATGGTTGACCATGATTGATTTTCATATTGAGACAATGTTTGTCACAATGCAATGTTCTATAATGGTTGACCATGGTTTATCTCCATATTGAGACAATATTTGTCACAATGCAATATTGGACCATCATTGACCATGGATGACCATGGTTGTGACAACGTGACATTGGACTAAGAGATAGTCTTTGTCACAACATCTGTTAGGCCCCATAGAAACCCACTATTGTTATTTTTGTGCCCTTATGTTATTACTGTTATGTCAGCTTGATTATATTGTGACCCCTTAGACTCCTATATATAGAAGGGAGGTTTATTCATTTTTGTCATCGAAGAACTGTTCATTTGTGTAATGTAAAGGAGGTTCCCCCCTTGAAGAGGCTGAATTCTAAGGTGTTGATTTATCTTTTCTATCTTTTGTGAGCTGGTTTCCTAACATTTGGTATCAAAGCTTTGGATTCTAGGGTTTCGTCGCTCCAAACAGGGCACCGTGGAATTTTCGCTATAAATTTTTTTCTATGATGTTTCAGAAGCTACAAAAAACACCCATTTGCGTCGAAATCATTCTGAACTTCGGGTCAGAATTTCAGAGCTTGTCTCACTATATTTGTAGAGATATCATCTAAGGAAGTTAGGGTTTTTGCAGACTCCTGAATTACATTCCAAACGGGTGACTTGAGGAAAATCGTCATAACTTTTGTTTTGAACATCAAATTGAAATTTCGTAAGAATTTTCAGAAAGAGGACAGCCTGTAGCTTTCTGTGTATTAGTTTTAGGTACTAAGGTCGAAAAAGTGACACGTGGCACGTTGTACAAGTTCGCTCTACTGAACTAGTCTATAATCAGGTCACCGTGGGAGATTTGGCATAACTCTTCCTTGGAGAATCCAATCTTGATCAGACCTGTGGGGTTAGAAAGAGGACTCAAATGGCTACCACAAGACTAGATTTCAGATATTCGAGTTCTGCAGTTACAAAGATACAATAGATTCAATATCGAGTTCTTACAAAGTAAAAAAAAAGTGTGTAGTTTTTTAAAATTTTGCATAAGATTGGTTTGAAAAATTAGTTTGAAGGATTTCAAAGGAAATAGTGAAGAAATATTAGCATTAATTAATGCCCCAAAGAAAGAAAATGGAAACACCTAGTAAGCAACCTGAAATCTCTAGCATGACTCATGAAGAACATGAAGAAATGCAACATGATATATCAAAATTACAAGACCAAGTACAACAAATTTCACTCTCACTAAAGGTAAATGAAGCCAAGATGAATGGCATAGAAGCTAATATGAATGGAATGCAAGTTAAGATGAATGGCATGGAAGCTAAGATGGATGGCGTGGAATCTAAGATGAATGGCATGGACGCTAAGATGAATGGAATGGATGATAAGATGGAAGAATTGGAGATAAATTTGAATAAGTTGCTACAAGAAATGGTCACTAATGGTGAAAGGGTAGTAAAGGAAACTCATGATGGGAACAAAAGAAATGTTAATCATGATTTCATAGACTCTAATGCTGGATTGAAAACCTACCATGTTCCAAAAATCGTTATGAGGAAGTTTGATGGCAAGGATCCCAGAACATAGATACTACAGATGGAGAAATTTTTCGATCTCCACAATGTGCAAAACACACAAAAGGTAGGTATTGTAACTTTATATTTGGAACCAAATCAGTTTGTATGGTATCAATGGCTTTTCTCTCGTAAACAAATTGTCACTTGGGCAATTTTTACAGAAGAAATGATAGCACATTACGAGGATACAAAAAGCAACACCTTTTTTAGCCAATTGATAAATATCAAACAAAAGGGTTCAATTATGGAGCACATTGAGGACTAACATAAGGGTAAAAGATATTCCAGAGGAGGAAAGGATTGATGTGTTCATAGGGACTTTAAAGGATAATATCCAACATGAGGTTCGCCTTTGGGAACCTCATTCATTGGAGAAGGCATTCAGGTTAGCAAGAAAAATGGAAAGAAAAATTATGGCATCCATGAAGCCTACCACTCACAACTATAAATATGGAAGTGTTGTTGCCCCTAGCCTTCCACAACCTACAAGGTTGACACCATAACAATTGGAAGAAAAAGAGCAAAAAGGATTTCTTACATTTGTGATAGAAAATACTCTAAAGGTCATAAGTGTGCTGAGAAGAAATTATTCTATATAGATTGTGAAGAGGAGGAAGAAAAGGAACAAGAAATGTCAAAAGAAGAGGATATACTCCATGAACAAAACCTAGATAAAGAATAAATGAATCTGACCATATCCTGTAATGCATTAGATGGAATTACCACTCCTCAAACTATTAAGATAGAAGGACATATCAAGAAGAAAAAGGTAATAGTGTTGATTGATTCGGGAAGTACCCATAATTTTATTCATTGTAAGATAGAAAAGGAATTGAATTGCTTCCTATATCCAACACCAGGGTGTCAAGTGATGGTTGCAAGTGGAGGAACCATAAATTACTTTGGAAAGTGCCATAATATCAAGCTATCCATGGGAGAATATGTATTGAATAGCCCAATGCTTTCCATTCCAAT
>APFE030930235.1:107271-127545 GCA_000404065.3 Pinus taeda
TATGGTTGCAAAAATGCTAGAGGCTAGTATAATTCAACCTAGTCAAAGTTCTTTCTTTGCTCCAGTAGTATTGGTGCACAAGAAGGATGGATCATGGCACATGTGTCTGGATTATAGGGAGCTCAACAAGATCACTATTAAAGATAAATTTACCATTCCTGTCATTGATGAATTATTGGATGAATTGCATGGATCAATTTACTTCACCAAGTTGGATCTTCATCTAGGATATCATCAAATCAGAATGAAGACTGAAGACATTCCAAAAATAGCATTTAGAACTCATGAGGGTCATTATGAATTTTTGGTCATGCCTTTTGGCCTTACCAATGCACCTTGTACATTTCAAGGTTTGATGAATTCCATTTTCAAACCCTTCCTTAGAAAATTTGTGTTAGTATTTTTTGATGATATATTAATCTACAACAAGTCTTGGAAGCATCATGTTGAACATGTTGACAGGGTGCTCAAACTATTGGAGGAGAAAAAATTATATGCAAAAAGCTCCAAATATTTCTTTGGAGTACAAGAGGTGGAATATCTGGGTCATATTGTATCTCATGAAGGGTTTAAGGTAGACTCTAGCAAAATTAAGTCCATTAAGGAATGGAAAATCCCCACATCCATAAAGCATTTGCGAGGATTTCTTGCGTTGACAGGGTATTATCGCAATTTTGTTAAGAATTATGGGAGAATACATCTCTAACAACATTGTTTAAGAAGGATGCATTTTCATGGACTACAGAAGCAACAAAGGCCTTCGAACATCTTAATGAGGCAATGTGCCAAGCACCGGTCTTAGCTATGTCAGACTTCACAAAAACCTTTATTGTGGAATGTGATGCTTCAGGAAATGGAATTGGTGTTGTTTTAATGCAAGATGAAAGAATTATTTCTTTCAAAAGTCGTCCAATCAAGGGAAAGTATTTATACAAAGCTATCTATGAGAAGGAAATGTTGGCAATACTACGTGCACTTAAGAAATGGTTACCCTACCTAGTGGGAAGACACTTCAAGGTAAAAATAGATCATGATAGTCTTGAATACTTTTTAGAACAAATATTATCCTCTGAAGAGCAACAAAAATGGGTCACAAATATGTTGGGTTATGACTTTGAAATCATCTACAAAAAAGGGAAGCAAAATGTTGTGGCAAATGCATTCTCAAGAAAGGATGAGGATGTGGAAGTATTATTGTGCGCCATTTCTATTATCCAACTAGATTGGATAAACAAAGCAAGGGAGGAATGGAAGAATGACGAAGAAGTGTGGGCACTTACTCGAAAGTTACAACAAGATCCTAGTACATCTGATACATTTAGCTGGAAAAATGATTCGTTATGGTACAAAGATCACTTATACCTATGTAAGAATTCCCAACTCAAACAAAAGATTCTTATGGAATTGTGCACTTCTCCCTTAGGAGGGCACTCAGGATTTTTAAAAACTTACCACAGGGTTAAGAAGGAATTTTTTTGGGATGGCCTTAAATTGAATATTCAAAAGTTTGTAGTAGAATGTTTGGTTTGCCAACAAAATAAAGTAGAAACAATTAAGACCCCAGGTCTATTATAGCCTTTATCCATTCCAAGCCAACGTTAGGAGGAGGTTTCAATGGATCTTATCACAGGTTTACCCAAGTCAGAAGGAAAGAGTGTCATCATGGTGGTAGTTGACAGAATTACCAAGTATGCACACTTTTTTGCATTATCACATCCATTTAAAGCCAGTATAGTTTCTACTAATATATACATGGAGGAACTTCTTAGAATTGGAATAATCTCAAATCCCTAGGAAATTGGTGGGTGGGGAGCCACGTGGCATGAATATAAATAAATTTTTCTTATATATAAATGAATGTTATAAATAATAATGAGGAACTTATTAGAATTGGAATAATCTCAAATCCGTAGGAAATTGGTGGGTGAGGAGCCACAATCTAATTTTTTTAATTTATTAAAAGTAATGGACCATTTTGCTGAATAAAATTTTCTTATATAAATTAATGTTATAAATAATAATGAGGAACTTATTAGAATTGAAATAATATCAAATCTCAAGTAAATTGGTGGGTGGGGAGCAAGGCACATATCTAATTCTTTAAATTTATTAAAAGTAATGGACCATTTTTCCAAATAATTTTTTGTTATATATAAATGAAAGTTACAAATAATAATGTGGAACTTATTAGAATTAGAATAATCTCAACATGGAGGAGCTTATTAGAATTGGAAAAATCACAAATCCCTAGAAAATTGGTGGGTGGGGAGCCACATGGCATGAATATAATTTTATAAATTTATTAAACGTCAATGCAACCTAACAAACTCTGTAATACACTACAGTCATTGATAAGAATTAAGAAGAAGCGTATGTTGAGCATATTCCCTTCAGAATCAATATAGGCTCTAAATTTAATAATAATAAAAAAATCAACAAACCTCCTTCCACCAAATTTCATATATATACGCCTAAACCATTGGGTTTAATATTATTCCCTTGGGTTTATAACACCTTTGGTTTTTAGAATTAATTCCTTGGATTTATTATTCCCTTCGGTTTATAATATGAATCCCTTGGGTTTAATTGGTTCATATTCCTAGGGTATAATATTATTCATAAGGTTTATAATATAAATCCTAGGGTTTAATATAAATCACTTGGGTTTACAATCATGTTCATCCATAGTGATGTAGGAGCATCCATCAAAGCTTATAAGACCCATCAGTATTATTTCAAATTTGCTAAAGGGAGTGGGTTCCCTTAATCATTTTATTTATTTTCTTAGTTTAATTGAGTTTGAGGAAATTTTAATTGTAAATTTATCTATGGAGAATATGTCGTGAATGTAGAGATCCTAGAGACAGTTGAGTAATCCTAGGAAGAGTGAGGATTTGAGGGATTTAAAATCTTCATTTAGGATTTTGTTTGAGAAAAGAGTGGAGCTGAAGAGATACTTTAGGAGAAAGTGAGAGATTGTTGGATCTGAACTAAATTGGTTCATGAATGTGTATTTTTATAAATTGTGATCTTTTGAATAATTAAAGGTTAGAAGAGAGAGAGAGAGAGAGAGAGAGAGAGCTAGGAGAGAGCTAGAGGTTAGCGAGTAGAGGTGTGTGTGAGAGGGATATGATGAAGGCCAATTGATTACATATCAGGCCTATGAATTGTGTAAGTTTCTGGTGTGATTATAAATTAAAATTTGGCAGAGTTTTTCAAGAAAACATGTATGTGTATTTATGTATATTTTCGAATTATTGAAGGATTTGAATGTAAGATTTGGTATCTGTCTACACCTCTCTAATTTATGCGCATGGATGGTCAAAACCTGGATGTTTTTATTCTCCCTTTGAAATAATTGAGGTTAATTTATTTATAAGTTGAAAGCTCGATTTTCTTTGGTATAATGGGCTGGAAGTATTGGAATACTCTGGGCAATTAAAAGCTTTCTGCACCATATTTTCCTTAGAATTGGACCGCAAGTATATTGTGAACCTTAATCTTATAAGGTGATCTCTTGAGTTCCAACATCGGTTAACAGTGAGTAGAAGTAGATTGTTTATTGACTAAGCTACAAAAGGATAATAGTGACAGTATAAAATTAGCCGAAAAAGAATAAATAAACTCGGTGGAATGAAGAAACTTGACAAAATTCGTGAGAACCCCGAGAGAAGATCTAAACTGTCCAATCGACAGGCAACAGATCTAATGGTGATCACGTGCCCACAAGCACAAAGGCTAATCCCAAAACTGGACGCGATGAATTATAGAACTGAATTAATAACTTAGTTAATTGGGACCATCCATTGGGAAGGGTCAGATCCAATGGTAATCATGTCGATAAGTGCACGAGTTTTAATATAAAAAAAGGACGCGATATTTCATGGAATACGATTTAATCTAGTTGGGTTCTGGATTGATTGTAGCCGTTCATTATGAAGGTACGATATCTGACAGATATCGCTCTATAAAATGATTGCGAGTTAATTTAATTTCCAGATGCGATAAGGTTTGCACTGGGATAAAATTAATTTGGGATTTGCTAAAAAGGTCGGGGTATAATAATTTAATTAAATAGGGGTTTAATTGTTTAATCTTTGGATTTATGTAATCTGTGCAGCTTTGCTTAGTCCAAGTGGGACATATGGACTTGGTAAAGTTATATTGTGGTTTCAATTTTTATTATTGTTTAGAAGTTTGCTGACTAATAAGGCTTTCGATATATGTACGTGGGTCCATAATCCATAGGTCCTCATGGAACTCTGAAAAGATGTAGTTTCGTTGCATAAAAGTGGTATCAGATTAGAAAAAGTCTTTGGAATGATGAGAAAGACATTTGAGATACCAACATGTTAGAACAATTAAAAAAAATCAGGGCACAAAGGATATTGAGATCAGAATGGGGAAATAGTGAATCCTCTGGTGAAGTTCTGGTAAGAATATTTATTTTGATGATTTTTACAAAGACTTGTTTTGAATGTCTGAAGAACAACAAGGAAGTGAAATTTCAGAGGAGAACATGCTTTCCTTACAGGCAGTTGAAATTTCCATATTTGAAATCAGTGCTTAGTAATGTTTAAATGTAAGTTGATTGAATTAGTGGTTTTGAATTTAAAGTCAAATAGAAGAGTGATTTGCTGTGGCACTAAATCCATTTAAATGATTTGAAGAATTTTGTGGAAAATTGAAGAATGAATGAAGATTGTTTAAGTATTGTTGAAGATAATGATAATGATGGTTGAAGGAACAGTTAGACTGAAGATTGGATTCGATATATCTGAAAGAAGACCCACTACAAGGATTGAAATTTGAAATTTGTAGAAGAAAGACAAGATTTGCTTACAAAAACAGTGTCAAAAGGAATTTGTAATGTCTGTCATGAATTTTATAAATGTTGTTCAAGTACAAATAGAATATTAATGAATCTTAAAAGCTGATTCAGTGTTCATTATGAAAAGTAAGATTGGAATTAGTTTTAATATATCTTTGAATAAATTGGCAAGTTTGAAAGGATATTTGATGAATCTTGAGGTAAGATTATGCAGCCCAAGGGAAGCAGTAAAATTGCTGAAAGATAGAATGAGCTATAGCAGCATCATAGCACATGAGCTATGTTAAAGAAGATGAAACAAGAAGAACTCTCAGATGAATAAAAGGTGGCAGCAACCAATAGTAAAATGAAATTACTGGAGGTATAGGGAAGTGAGTAATTAAAGATGCAGCAGCCAACACCTTTGGAAGCTAACCCAGAGTTCTCAAGGAGAAGAAAGGGTTCTAGTGCAGAGAAAGTGGAAAAGAAAGGATACCAAAAGGATGATTTGGTATGGGTAACAACTAACATATTTGTTACAGAAGAGAGAAGGGCTAGTTGCAGCTCACTAGTGAACAAGGAAAGTTCACCAAAGGAAATAATGAATTTGACTATTGTTAGTCATAACATGGGTACAAAGGAAATTCATAGATAGAGAGAAGAGAGTGTCAAAGTAGTTGGACTCAAAGGAATGTTTGAGGAAGAAATTGGCATAGAGGTGGTTGAGATAAAGACAAAACTCAGTCATTTGAATAATCTGATACAAAAAAGAATCAGAGAAGAATGGAAACAAGGATTTTATGTGGGAAAAAGAGTTAAGTGGCCTATCGGGGAATTATTTGCTAAGAAATTAGTACTCTGAATAGTTGGGAATGAAAGAATAGAATCTATTTGTGAACCAGAGAAAGGACTTCTCCTTGGAGAAGGAGACAGTGATGAAGAGATGATCAAAATAGATCAGCATAAGAGAAAGGTAGTGGTAGCATCTTCACAAACAAGAGAGTCTCATATTTTTGGAATTAATTATTTGTGTGAACGTAAATTTGGAGGTATGAAACCTAATGAATTTGAGCCTGTGCATGAAAAAGTGAAAGAGAAAAAGACAAGAAAAACACAAAAGGAGATTCATAAAGAATTTCAAGACTTCAATTGGTGGAGAAAAATAAAAGGTATAAGTGAATAGTTGTGTCTTCTCTTATTAAAAACTTATTGGATCATGTTTGAAGGAATACTAACATGGATAGAAAGCTAATTGGAAATGGATAGAGAAAAGGAAACAAACGCATTACAAATTTGTGAAGTGAAGAGAAGAGAAGCTAACACGGAGAACACAGCTCGAAAGGTTAAGTCAAGGAAAACTTTGAAGGATCAAATTCTTATCATAGAAGAGAGAAAGACATTATTCTCTTACTTGGATAAACTGAGTGATGGAGAGAATTGTGTAGAGCAAAAAGGCATTCTACAAACCTATGATGAAGTTACCAAGCATAGTCAAGAAGTTGCAGTCCAACAAGTATTCTTTGATGAAAAAGAAATCGTAGATGTTGAGAAAGGATTTCTCAATAACTTTGTGAACTATCAGAATAGTTCAGAGAAGCATAAAGGCCTGATCACTAAGGCTTCAAATGAAGAGCCTTGTATTTTGAAACTGATATGTTGTGTATGTTTTCAGGTTTGACAGGTAATGAACAACAATTGGACAATGTGCTTATGCATGTTGATGAAGAAGTGAGATTACTAGAAGAAATGGTTGGATTAGAAAAGTATTTTGAGCATGTATTTAATAACTTTGAGAATAACGTCATTGGCAGGGAATTTGTCATAATTCCAGAAGTTGAAGACAAGAAAATGAGAGTTTGTAACCAGAATGAAGCATCTTCAGTAGAGAATCAAGATAGAATTATTATGGAAAATGTGAAAGAATATATGATGATGTTGACAGATACAAAAATTTAGGAAATCTGTGATTTTGAAATTGATGAGTCTGTAAACCATGAAGAAATTTTAGAAAATCAAAGTTTTGTTTATGTTATACATGAATATGAAACAACATCATTTTATTGCAATGGTATAAGTACAGAAGATAAAAGGATACCTCATAATGATATGCTCCAAGAAATTCTAGCTATTGAATTATTCAATAATAGTCTTGTATCAAAACAAGGAACACTGTGTAATGTAGAGGAAGGTGCTGAAATAAAAATTGCTAACAGTTTCATAAATTTTGTAGGAAATCAGCATAAGGAATTGATGACAGAATTATCTATGGAGAATGGAAAGCATAGTAATTTTAAATCTGACAATTGTGATGGAAATTTTTTTTTATACAGGAAAGAGGAGACATATTTAAATGATATGCTTATTGAATATGAAGGAAGATTTAATTTGCTGGGAAATTTATTAAGTGAACTTGATGACATAGAGGAAAAGATTGTCTTTCATAGCAATGAAGGGGAAGTTGTAAAGTGCAACCAATAGGTTTTCAAAGAAAGAGATGAAGTAAAATTGGACAGAAATTTCATACTTTCTATGGAAAAAGAGAATTTACAGCAATTGATTGACAATGGAGTTCAACTAAGGTCCATGTGTTTGAGAAAGGTTGCAAAGTGTAAAGAGAAAAATGAGGAATTGTGGATGAAGAAGTCAGTCAAGAAGAGAACCAGAAAAGAAACAAAATTAACAAAAGAAATTTGCATCAGCAAAGAGAGAGGATAGTAGCAACATAAGATTTGGAAACCTGGAAGGACTAAAGCAATAGTGGTAGAAACAATGGAGCAACAACATGATGACAAAGATGGCAAGTTACAAAATAAGGTTTGGCATCCAGGAGAAAGACAGAAGGCAGTAAATGCACCTGCAATTGAAATAGGTCAGACAGCCAGTTGGAAGATGAAATCTGATGAAGTTTGCAACTGGAGCAGTTGGGTGACTCATGAACAGAAGTCCATGAATTGTTTCAACTCAGCGAATCTGATGTAAGAGCATCTGTCAAAGCCCTAAAGACCCATGAGTCTTATTTCACATTTACTAAAGGGAGTGGGTTCCCTTAATCATTTTATTTATTTTCCTAAGTTTAGTTGAGTTTGAGGAAATTTTAATTGTAAATTTATTTATGGAGAATATGTCGTGAATGTATAGATCTTAGAGATAGTTGATTAATCCTAGGAAGAGTGAGGATTTGAGGGATTTAAAAGCTTCCTTTAGGATTTTGTTTGAGAAAAGAGTGGAGCTGAAGAGATACTTTAGGAGAAAGTGAGAGATTGTTGGATCTTAACTAAATTGGTTCATGAACCCGTATTTGCATAAATTGTGATCTTTTGAATAATTAAAGGTTAGAAGAGAGAGAGAGAGACCTAGAGGTTAGCGAGTAGAGGTGTGTGAGATGAGGGATATGGTGTGATTATAAATTAAAATTTGGTAGAGTTTGTCAAGCAAGCCTATATGTGTATTTATGTATATTTTTGAACTATTGAAGGTTTTGAACGTAACATTTGGTATATTTCTACACCTCTCTAATTTATGTGCGCGGATGGTCAAAACCCAGATGTTTTTATTCTCCCTTCGAAATAATTGAGGTTAATTGATTTATAAGTTGAAAGCTCGGTTTTCTTTGGTATAATGGGCTAGAAGTATTGGAATACTCTTGCTTACCTTATACAGGTTGAAGCGGCTGAAAAGGGAGAATCCCCGCATTCGAGAGAAGCTTGCAGTCTTGGAAAAGAATGTTGAAGGTGAGCTTCTTCAACTTGGTTGGACAATGGAGCAAGTTGAATTTGCAGATTGTGCTACCAAGGAGGAGGAAGTCTTAATGACCGAAGATGTTGCAGACATGATCATGATGGAGGATGAGCTTGAGATTGATCAAGTTGGACCAGGATCATGCAGTTTGTATACATGTATGGATGGGGGTACTCTCATGGAGGAACCTCATGATGATGTAAGTACATTTGATACATGTGTTTCATTTGAGCATTTGGTAGATGGACCATATGCAGGGAAGGGCAAAGCCAGTTTGCCGATGCTAGGGAGCATCTTACCATGGATGTTTATGATGAGACCTTGTATGGAGAAACAAGGATCGTTGATTGTTGCAGGACTTGTTGGGGTTGTTTGTGACCTTATGGTAGAAGGTACAAAGGCCCGTGATAAGGGTGGAACTTGATGATCGTTGTGGAGAAGTGAGTTGTGCTTTAGCCACATGGCTAAGTGCCCAGCAGTAGAGCTGTAACAAGGGCCTTTTTCACCTCTAGTTATCTCACATTACAAGTCAATCCGGGAATGTTTTTGTTATTGTGAAGGGTATCTTGATTTGAGGCTATTTGTTAGAGTAATGCTTAGTACTATAGATCTAAGAAATACAAGAGTAAATGGATGCTAAGCTATGCTAAATTACTTCTGCATAAAGAAATCACACACGACAACTTTGTCAGTCAAGGGTACGGAAGCAGTAACCCATCCCTTTAGAAACTGATAAAGGAAAAGAAATTAGAGTATGGATCATGGATCTGGGAGCATAATAGCGTCTGTTGTGTCTCACGACAGCTTTGATCCTCCTCCCACACAATACCAATGAATGCAAGTAAAAAGGAACAACAAGAAAGCAGAATGGAACAGCAATTCAGAAATGGAACAGCAATTCAGAAATGGAACAGCAACTCGGAAATGGAACGGCAGTAAAAAGGAATAGCAGGAAAGAAACTAAATCTCGCGAGTTCAACACTCTCAATTCTTGGCATCAACTTACATACAAATAAAGAGCAATCTTTGGTACAAGTAGACAGTTAATCAAATGGAACAGCAAATCACCATAAATAGGAAACGTCAATCATATATAAACATAATCTGAAATGATTACCAGTAGTCCATTACTCCAACCATATGTAGCTGAAACATTCCACTTATAAAGTCTGTAATGGAAGTGAACAACTTAGAACAATGTTATGTGATCAATTCTGGAAATATGATGTAAACTCGTTACAAAGATTTACAAAAGGAAAACTACTGATGAACAAGTATGGAACAGCATGTACGTATATCAGATTATTGAGAAAAATAAACAAACCACACAAAGACAAACTGTAATGATACAATCAGCCAATGTCCGTTGGAGCCGGGCCTTTAGCTCTCAATGGCACACCGCCGTAACTTACTTTAGATGCAAAGGGAAAATAACACCAAATATATTATATTAACGCATCAATGATAGTACAACAAAACTAAGTCTCAAAGAGACTCGATAGTCTGAGTGTAACCAATAGTGCAGCTTATAAACAGAAAGTAAAAACACAAAATATTCCCGACGTCCCCTAAGTCTTCGATGCCGCCCCTTCTTATACAAGTAATGGCGGAGTTAACTAAACAACAAAGTAATTGAACGTAACGATCCCTCAGGATCAAAGATCCTGAGGGATCTGTTAAACTGTTAACTCCTTTCTTTTCTCTGCCTAGTCTTCCGAACTAACAGTCCTTCATCTCGTCCCGGATTGATCTGCCTTAATTTACTCGCCCTGGTCTGGACTTTATTCGGTTTTAGGGGGACATTCGTTATCTTCTCATGGGACTCTTGTTTCGCACCACGCCTTCTTACTTTTGTCCTTTCCTTCATAAAGAAGATAACTTTCAGCGATTGGGTCATTTGTATTCATTCTCATTGCATTCTCCCTATTGTATAATAAAGAAAAGGTTACAACTATTGCTTGAAACACTACTAAGTTATTAGCTAAAACATACCTTTCCAATGCTCTACACCAGCATGACTCATGGATGGATTGGAGGGCACACACTTGAGTTGCTTGGATGGACTTCTCATGGCCGAGACCAAGAGCAAGTCTTGGTGGAACCTTTGGTGGAGGAGCTATGATGGAAGGGACTCTTAATGATGATGTTTTGGGTGGACTTCTCATGGCCGAGACCAAGAGATAGTCTTGGTGGACACTTAGGTAGAAGAGCTCTGATGAAAGAAACTCATGACATGATGATATGGTTGGGTGACCGAGTTCACTAGACCGAAGATTGCAACTTGGATAGGGATGACCGATGGTTGTGACGGGTCTACTTGGTTGGACTACATGGCAACTTAGTCATGGACATCAGGTTGGAGACATGGAGCATGGCAGCCTTATGCAGGGACATATTGTGGGTGCACTTGTGGAGATGTCACTTATGGACATCCAATGAGGTGTATCATGGCATGGATGTTGAGCAAATGGATTTTCTTATGTGACATGGAGACTTATACTTATGAGACTTGGATGGAGTTGTCAGCATACTATGGAGCATTCTTACTACATGGAGAGCTGAGGCATCTTGCAGAGACCTTTGGGTGGAGACTTGTATGCTTGCTAGAGTGTTGGTTGGGGATGGCTTATGGAGCTCATGATGACATGAGATTGTTGTGACTTCTAGTAGACTTCATACATGGTGGACTTGGAGGATCTGATGCATTAAGGAGCTGAGGCCGGAGGCTTTGGTGCAGTATGGGATGCACACTTTCAAATTCCATGTATGAGCATGGCTTGAAAGAGTGACTTGATGTGGAGGATCGATATGAGGCACTTTGAGGTGATAGGGTCACGATGATGATGATGATACCTTGGTGGCTACACTTGGGTATGGGTTGAGCCGAGACTCAACTACTTTTTACACATGGAAGCTGATTGATCTTTGATCATGGGAAGCACATGGATACATGAGGAAGGTGTTCTCTTGAGGCACTTGACTTGATGATGGAGAGAGGTGTTCTCTTGGGACACTTGACACTTGATGGAGAAGTGTTCTCTTAGAGCACTTGGTAGACTTGAGGGATGACACATTGCAGATGAGATGGAGGTAGCTTCATGGACATGGATGTGGCAAACCGGGAGTTGGAGTTCGATGAGGTGATCTCTTCATATGAAGGAGGCACACATATGGATGATGTTGGGATTGATGTGGCTTATTTCATATAGCACATTGGTACCCAAACATCATGGACATGTTGCAGATGAGATGAGGACTACTTCATGGACCTGAGCATGGGTGACTTATGAGGATGGATTCTTGATCGAGTTCAGGATGTGACAGGGATGCTTTGAGGAACAACTAATGGTGGCATGAGGATGTTCACTCTCATAGTTTGAGCATGATGGTTGGATTAGCTACCCAACTAGTTCAGACATGGGGGCATGCAGTGAGCAGAGATATGTTGGAATTTTGTTGGAGTATCATGGCAGAGTTCACATGGGAATGACACATGATGGGGTCAACATGAGATGTTGCGATAAGAATGTAGCTTGAGATGGAGGGACCAGCCTTCCACGATGGAGCAACATGTGGAGATTGTGACATGATGGTTGATTGTCATGGATTGAGAGGACTTCCGATTGTTGAGATGAGATGTTGGCACAGTATTGAGATGTGTTAACACTTGTTGACATATCATGGGAAGTTTGCACATGATGGAGACGATGCACATGATGGAGTGGACACTTTGTTGCAGTGGACATGTAGCTTGATGTTGAAAGGATCAGCCTTTCACGGTGGAGAGCGGCATGGAGAGATTCTGGCAGGTGGCCGGTGGTCATGGACATCTGATATATGACATACTTTGGTATGGACTATCTTGGTGACAGTTGGTCACTCAGATGAGACATGGTGGAGATGGAGACTTACGTATGTCGCAGGGTGGTTGCTATATGTGAGGGGAGTCGACATCATGGATTGATGCTTGGAGTTGGGATGTTGTCGAGGACGACAACGACTTCAGGTGGAGGAGGATGTAACGCCTTGGGAGTTTTGCGACGGGTGGGCACGCGCCAGGCAGGCGTGCACGAACGCATTCGAGCGGAGCGCTGGCGACATCGCAGAAAATGCGACAATACATCCGCACGAAATGTGACGATAATGCAGAACTTATGACACTTGGCAAAGAATGTGCGGAGGTTTATACGATTGATTGGGGCTTGAACGACGGGCAAAGGCCGACTCCAAACATGGGCGAGCCGACCTTACATTGAGCATTCGGAAGCCATACGCAGGGGTGTATAACCACACATTAGGGGGTCGGCCAAAGAGCCACCACCCACATTGCCAAGCGTATATATGAGAGGCGCTAGGCGTTCATTTGGGACATGAAACAAGTGACATTTGTAGCTCTTCGCATAACAAGAAAGAGGTGCAGTTCAGGTTGGTGATGTGCATATCTCATGCGCACAACTTGGTAAAGGTGCAGAGATAAGTCTTGGTTGATGGTTGGCAAGGCGTGCCGCAGGTTGGACGTTGGTTACAGATTTCTGCCGGGATTGACGTGGGTGTCTTGGTGGCTCGGGTGAGCACCCACCCATCGTGCAAGGCGTGCACGAAGATGTTGTAAAGGCTGTTTGCCTACATTGTAAATTTGGTTAAGTGTTGGACTTGGACTTTGCCAGGCACACTTGTACATTATATTGTAAAACTGATATTCTTAATAAACGGTTGGGCAGACTCACATTACGGGGAGTTGCCCCTCCCCTTTATACTTGTTGCAATTGTTGATGTTCTTGTTTTATAATTGCGATGGATAATGAATGAGTGTGGGCTTCATCAAGTATAAAGGATAAATGAATGTTTTACTTGGTTGTGAAACACAAGCTAAGTATCGGTTGTGAATTAGGCGTAGTCCGCACACATAAGTATTGTTAAAAAGAAAGTGTGTGGTGGTGCCGCACCTCGCCGGCACGGTTGGAAGACCACCGTATGCTTGGGGGCATGACAGTAGGATGTAACGCCTCGAGCAGGCGACGGTGCGACAGGCGCACAAACGCGATGGGCGCACGGGTAGGACGCCCAGGCGAACCGTCGGGCGGGTGCGCACGGAGGGCGCGGGCGACACGGGCGCACGTTGGTTGAACGACCGCATATGGGCGGGCGCGCGGGCAGAGGCACACGACGGTTGGGTGCGTGCACGATGGCGACCTGTGGTGTGGACAAAAGTGCTGAACGACGAGCGACGGAGGCATATGTGTGAACAACGATATGTGCGAGCGTTGGGAGTTTTATACGCTGGTTACATGGTGAGTGTTACACATATGGAAGCCGACCATTGTGTGGGCGATGAAGGGACTTCGTGTGGAGGATTTGGGGCGTCGGCCAAGGGGCTTCGCCCACCCCTCACACACGATAGCCACCATATAAGTATGGTGATACGTTGGAGCATTTCAACATATTCGAACTTGACACATCTTCGCTCTACGCATAAGGGAAGAGGGATGGCGCAGAAGTGCGCATAACTCATGCGCATAAAGGAGTAAGTGCGCAGAGTTAACTCTTGGTATATGGTGGATATATGAAGGTCGTGTGAACAGGTGAAGGTGCAAAATTGTGCAGGGTTGTACGAGCGTCTTGGTGACCCGTGTGTGGGCACCCGCTCATAGTATAAAGGTGCAAATTCTCCATGTAAAGGCAGGTTGCCTTGTGTTGTAAATTTGGCTAAGTGTTGGCTTGGATTTTGCCAAGCACACTAGCTCATTGTACTATTGGAAAAACTGATATATAATATATTGTTGGGCAGACTGTTCAGGAGTTTCCCCTCCCCTTTATATCTTGCAATTGATGTTTTATGATTGTTGTGATAATGAATGAGTATGGGCTTCATTGATATAAAGGTTTAATGCATTTTACTTGGTTGCGAAAAACAAACTAAGTATCGGTTGTGAATTAGGCGTAGTCCGCACACTTAAGTATTGTTAAAAAGAAAGAGTGGGGTGGTGCCGCACCTCGCCGGCACGATTGGAAGACCACCGTAGGCTTGGGGGCGTGACAGGTGGTATCAGAGCTTGGAAAAGCTTATGAAGAAGAAACGACGGGTACTTGCAGGTGAAGGAAGTGGTTTCACACTCAAGTGAAACGAGGACTGGTTCATTATGCAGGGTACGGATGAAAGACTGAAGGGTAAGATGGAGGATACACCTATGATAGGTGAGTCTAGCCATGGACCGAGTGAAGTCTTGAAGTACGAAGTGTTGGAATGAATGAGACAATGGAGTTCTAACTGGGTTGAAATGAAGGCCAAGAACATGAAGTTTCGGGAAGGCTGTTTAGAACTAAGAAGGGAACTTGAAGAGCTCAAGAGCCAATGCGGAAGTACGGTAGATGATGAACTCAAGGAACTTGATAAGGAGATCCAACGAAGTGGTCTTGGTCTTCAAGAGCTCTTTGATGAAAGAGCCCGTTTAAGGAAGGAAAGTGCCAAGTTGGAGGCCGAAATCAAGTTGATTGAGGAAGAGATAAAAGGGAAGCTTCTTGGGAAGAAAATCGTTGTGATTGATCAAGAGGAGCTTGATTACATTGACAGGCTGGGGACTTACTACCATGACAAACCGGAGGATGTGCATGAGTTGAGTTCCATGAGAGTAGTCGATGGACACTTGGTTGGTGCACTTGAGCAGAGGTCGATGAAGGACAAGCTTGAGGGAGTTCAAGCTAGACCAGGATCGGGTTGCCTTGATAAGCCAAGCAAGGAAGTGAAGTACCTTAAGAAGGAAGTCAAGTTGGAGCATGAGCCAATTGACTCTTCTGAGGTCGAATTCTTGAAGAAGGCTGCTGATATAAGACATAAGACAAAGCAGACAGAAGGAGGTAATGCCTTGAAGCTGAGTTTTGTGCAGGTAACCATGAAGGGCAAGAGATTTTCAGCTTTGGTTGATACAAGGGCTACACATAGCTTCTTGAGTAGGAAGGCAGCAAAGTCTTTTGGGAAGAAAGCAAAAATGGAGAGGGAATTGAGTGCTTTCAAAGCAGTCAACTCTACCATGAAAGCTGTTTATGGTGTTATGAAGGATCGTGGTTTGGAAAGTTGGATTTGAGAGTTTTGGACATGGATGATCACTCTATGGTGTTGGGGCAGGACTTCATGAGGCTTGCACAAGTTGTACCGATGGTGGACCGAGACATACTCTTTATTACAGCCGAAGGAAGAACCATGATGGTACCGATGAATAGAAGAAGTTGCTTGGGGTATAGACCAAGGATGAATTCTATGACTTTGTATCCCAAAGATCCAAATGTGAAGCATGAGGATGTGGAGCAAAGAGGACTTGGGAGTATGACTCAAACAACAAAGGAAGGGAGGTTGATTGACTTCGTTGCTAGAGCTAGAAAGAATGAGGCAAGTGAGAAGGCAGTCTCACGAACCTTGAGACACTTGACAGAGACATCTTCTACTAATGATCTTCACAATGGGGTTGCAAAAGAAGGGAGTCCTAGTACTACTTCAGAGGCAGTGGTTGATGAGGATTATGAGGGTAGAGATCCTGCTGTCATAGTGGACTTTTGCAGGTATGCCATGGGCATATATGACTTTCAGTTGAAAAAGGACAAACTCAAGGAGCTTGGGTGTACATGTGAGGAGGTTGAGGCTGTGCATACATACTTGAGGACACAACATCAATCCGACACATGGGTGGATGAGAGTCAGGGAGGAAACTTCATGGCCCTCCTTTCTCTATAGAGGACCTTGGAGATAGGTTAGTGTGGAGGCATTGATGGGGAGGAACCACATCAACTCTACAAGGGGCCTTGAAAGGAGGCTTCTTTATGACAGATTGCAGCTTGGGTCTAGATGGCCAGATGTTGGGATGAGGTCTACATGGTTGGACATCATGGACATCAAGTTGGAGTTATGGGGCATGACAGTTTGATGCAAGGACATTATGTGGGAGCATGAGTAGGTGTGTCATTCATGGACATTCTATGGGAGTATGCCAAAGCAGAGGATGTTGTGCAGATGTTGTTATGACTTGTATGAGCTAGTGGAGGGGTTGTACACTCTTGTGCAACTTAACCATGGCTTGATCATGTTGCAGATGGATGGAGACTACTTCATGGACCTGAGCATGGGGAATTCTTGAATGAGTCCGAGATGTAGCAAGGAGTCGAGGGAAAGATTGATGGTGACATAAAGATGTGCATTCCTATGGTTTGGGCTTATAGTTGCACTAGCTACCCAACTAGTTCGAGGCATGGGGGGATCCAATGTGCAGAGGTGTGTCCAAGTCAGGCTGGACCGAGAGGAGGAGACTACATGGAGGTACTCACAAGGAGAGTTGGATGGAGAAAGGTGTTTCCTTGAGGCACTTGACTTGATGATGAGGTGCTCTCTTGAAACACTTGATTGACACTTAGTGGAGAAGTGTTCTCTTTGAGCACTTGATAGTTTGATGACATGATGGAGGACGCATTGTTGCAGTGGGCATGTAGCTTGGTGTTGGAGGGATCAACCTTCCATGGTGGAGAGCAGCATGGAGACATTGTGGCAGATGGTCAATGGTCATGGGCATCGATGACATACCTTGGTATGGAGTATCTTGGTGACAGTTAGCCACTTGGATGAGGCATGGTGGAGATGGAGGCCTACATATGTTGCAGGGATATTTGCCATATGTGAGGGGAGTTGACATCATGGTTTGATGCTTGGAATTGGGATGTTGTCGAGGACGAAAACGACTTCAGGTAGAGGAGGATGTAACGCCTCGGGCAAGCGACGGTGCGACGGGCGCACGAACGCAATGGGCGCACGGGTAGGGCACACGGGCGAACTGCCGGGCGGGCGCGCACGGAGGGCGCGGGCGACACGGGCGCACATTGGTTGAACGACCACACATGGGCAGGCACGCGGGCAGAGGCACACGACGGTTTGGCGCATGCACGATGGCGACATGCAGTGCGTCCAGAACAGCTGAACGACGAGCGATGGAGGCATATGTGTGAACAGCGATATGTGCAAGCGTTGGGAGTTTTATACGCTAGTTACATGGTGAGCGTTACACATATGGAAGCCGACCATTGTGTGGGCGATGAAGGGGCTTTGTGTGGAGGATTTGGGGCGTCGGCCAAGGGGCTTCGCCCACCCCTCACACACGATAGCCACCGTATAAGTATGGTGATACATTGGAGCATTTCAACACATTCGAACTTGACACATCTTTGCTCTACGCATAAGGGAAGAGGGATAGCGCAGAAGTGCGCATAACTCATGCGCATAAAGGAGTAAGTGCGCAGAGTTAACTCTTGGTATATGGTGGATATATGAAGGTCGTGTGAATAGGTGAAGGTGCAAAATTGTGTAGGGTTTTATGAGCGTCTTGGTGACCCGTGTGTGGGCACCCGCTCATAGTATAAAGGTGCAGATTCTCCATGTCAAGGCAGGTTGCCTTGTGTTGTAAATTTGGCTAAGTGTTGGCTTGGATTTTGCCAAGCACACTAGCTCATTGTACTATTGGAAAAACTGATATATAATATATTGTTGGGCAGACTATTCGGGAGTTGCCCCTCCCCTTTATATCTTGCAATTGATGTTTTATGATTGTTGTGATAATGAATGAGTATGGGCTTCATTGATATAAAGGTTTAATGCATTTTACTTGGTTGTGAAAAACAAACTAAGTATCGGTTGTGAATTAGGCGTAGTCCGCACACTTAAGTATTGTTAAAAAGAAAGAGTGGGGTGGTGCCGCACCTCGCCGGCACGGTTGGAAGACCACCGTAGGCTTGGGGGCGTGACAGGAGGCGTAGTCCGCACACTTAAGTATTGTTAAAAAGAAAGAGTAGGGTGGTGTCGCACCTCGCCGGCATGGTTGGAAGACCATCGTAGGCTTGGGGGCATGACAGGTGGTATCAGAGCACCTGTGACATTTCGTGCGGATGTATCGTCGCATTTTCTGCGATGTCGCCCAGCGCTCTGCCCGAACGCGTTCATGCACGTGCCCGCCCGGGCGCCCGGCGTCCGCCCATTGCAAAACTCCCAAGGCGTTACATCCGTAGGCTTGGGGGCGTGACAGTTGGTATCAGAGCTCATGTAGCTTGCGGATGAAAGCTGATACACACCTGCACTTCGTGACAGGTGGTATCAAAGCTCGGTTGGGCCGGGTTGTTGAGCTAGTGAAGCTCGTGACGAAGAGACCGTGGAGATAGGTTCTTGCAGGGAAAGAGGTTGGTGAAACACTCTAAGTGTGGCATCAAGGACTTAGGTTGCAGGTGAAGTCGGTGCATGGTCGAGACTAGATTACAAAGGAAGATAAGGCTATTAGTAATGGCTGAATCTCATGCAGGGTCTACTCGTAGTCCCGTAGACACTTTCAATCTGATGCAGAAAGTGCCCAAGTCCTTGATGCCACACTTAGAGTGTTTCACCAGCCTCTTTCCCTGCAAGAACCTGTCTCCATGGTCTCTTCATCACGAGCTTCACTAGCTAAACAACCCAGCCCAACCGAGCTCCGATACCAACTGTCACGCCCCCAAGCCTACGGTGGTCTTCCAACCATGCCGGCGAGGTGCGGCACCACCCCACACTTTCTTTTTAACAATACTTATGTGTGCGAACTACGCCTAATTCGTTGTGTTGGCAGGTGTGCCATGGGTGGACGGTGAATGTGAAAATTTGTGTCGGGCTTGAGGTAGTGTTGCAGGTGGTCCAGGTGAACATCTTTCTACCGTGCAAGAGTGCACAAATATTGTAAAGGCAGTTCTATGCCTCGATTGTAAATTTGGTTAAGTGTTGGCCTTGGATTTTTCCAGGCACACTTGTACATTATATTATACAAGTGTACAGCCTCATAGTCATCAATTCTCACTATAGTGAAGTCCACCTTCTCGGTCCATTCACCAAGTGTAGTGTCCACCTGTTCAGCCACACCAAGTACTTCATTCGGAGGAGAGTTCACCGTCTTCATATGTACCTTGATAGGAACATATTTCAGCCCAACCTTCCTTACAGTATCTTCACCCATAAAGTTGTGACAGGCCCCACTATCTACCATAGTGAGTATATCAGCACCTCCAACTTTCATTCGAACATACTCCAACTTGTTCCTCTCGGGATCCTTCTGAGAGATCACCTCTGTAGCAGCAGCAGTACTAAGAACCTGCATCATACCCACAGAAGCACCTTCATCTTTTGTACTAGATTGTGCTATAGCAGCCAACTTTGGTTTAGAGGGACAATTCTTCATTGTATGTGGCCATGCACAAATCCAACACTTCAAGACCTTCTTTCCCTTCGAATCTAACCCGGAAATATTATAGATCTGATATGAAAATATAATATAATGCAAATAAACCTAGAAATAATATGAAATGCTTCTTTATTATCAAACCCTTAGGGTAGGGCAACACCATACATTCACTCCTTATGGAAGGAGAACACTCCACAAGCCATATGCTTGTTCATACAATATTTCTTCACATTCTCCATGTGGAGGCTCTAGCCTCTATATAGGCCTCATACATGCAATACCATGGATTATTACCATGGTTCCCTCATACCATCCACTAATACCATGGGCCCATTACATTATTACTAACTACTTGTGGTCCCTTACATGATATGGGTTAACCACCTTATTTATTACTATGGCCCATCTCATTATTACATAATTACCTTGGGTACCTCCCTTGGTACCCCATATTATCCCCCCTAGCTATATAACATTCCACCCCCCTAAGCATGTTTC